>JAZHYW010006391.1:0-18679 GCA_037355805.1 Ixodes ricinus
TTCCGCGCAAAAGGCCAGGGTTCGATTCCTGGCCGCGCCCACACATTTTTGTTGACGATGTAGTGTGATGTTCTAGCAAATTCGAGAGCCGCCTTGCTAATTCGAGGTTAGAATGTTCTACAGACCGAACCTTCTACGCCGAATGTTCCGGAAGCCCACGCGTGTACAAAAGGGGCTTCGCGTAAACAGCCGGACTCAGTTTCGCCCCAGCGTTCGACTCTGCTGTCTCGCCGACTTCGACGCTCGCGACGCTTTGTTATTATTTTCTATTCCCTTTTTGTTTTGGCACAAGTTCGCCACATTAAACGTTTATTTCTTTCCGTTCATTTATTCTTATTTTGGTCACCACCCGTGACATTTTGGTGGAGGTGCGGGGTAGTTGCATTTTATGCCCGTGGACCGTACCCCTCCGAAGACATCCCGGCCAAGTGAGGCGCTCAACCCCGGAAGGTTACCCATCGCAGAAGACACCGACGACCGAGCAAGCCGCCATACCGAAGTCCAACTCCCGGAATCCGGATCCCTGCTGCACAAGCCGAAGGAGAAGATCCCGACGATGACCACCCCGCCCGTCGTCGTCCTGCCCGTCGCTCCGCGAACGCCTTCTCCCTTCCTCGGCGAGACCTACGAGGACGTGGAAGACTGGATCAACGAGTACGAACGCGTGGCTCGCCACAACGGGTGGAGTGACGAACAGCGCCAGCAGAACCTCTATTTCTCACTTGAAGGGACTGCAAGGCGCTGGTTCGAAAACCACGAAGCTTCCTTGACTTCATGGGAGCTTTGCAAGAACCAGCTGACGCGTACGTTTGCCAATCAACACCGGAGAGAGAGGGCCGAAGATCTGCTGCAATCCAGGACCCAGCGCCCCAATGAGAGCGTCACCAGTTTCGTGGAAGACGTCCTGCGCCTGAGCTCCCGCGCCGACCCTCAGGCCACCGACGAAAAGAAGCTGCGTATTCTCATGCGCGGCGTGAAGGACGACATCTTCGGTGGACTCGTACGCAACCCACCGACGTCCGTTCAAGAATTCGTCACGGAAGCCACGAATATCGAGCGTGCTCTGCAAGCCCGGGCCAGCCACTACCGGAGACTACCCGGCGTCAGCGCGATTTCGCAGTCCCCTTACGACCTTGCCCACGACACCCCGGGGATTCGTGAACTTATTCGCGACATCGTCCGGGAGGAGCTCAAGAAGCTACTGCCGACTGCTGAGCGCCCGGCCTCAATCTCCATTACCGAGGTTGTTCGGGACGAGGTTCAGCGAGCGCTCCTGCCGGATACCCCTCTCACCGTGGCCGCAGCCGACGAGCCGACGCTGACCTACGCCGCCGTGGCCCGACGACAGCCGCCAACTGCTCAACGTTACCCAGTGGCGCCACGACGAGACCCACCAACGCAGGCGTACCCCCGACGCAACGACGAAGTACGTCAGTACGACCGCCAAGAACAGCCGGCACCAAGGAAAACCGACGTGTGGAGGACAGCGGATCGACGACCCATCTGCTACCACTGCGGGGAGGCCGACCATATCTACCGCCGTTGTCCCTACCGGCAAATGGGCCTGCGTGGGTTCCACCCAAACGACCCACGCCCGAGGTACGGCGAACGCCCTCGCGACATCGAGGAGTACCTCCGACGCTCGCCCTCCCCCGTGTCGTCTATCCGCCGTGAAGCCCGCTCCCCATCGCCACGACGTTCAGCGTCTCCAGCGCCACGACCCCGCCGAGAGAGCCTGTCTCCCCTGCGTCGTCGGGAAAACTAAGTGCGGCAACGCCTGGAGGTGACGTTGCCGAAAACGACGAAAGCAAAGAGCCTCCAAGAACGCCGGAGCACTCCCACTCTCCCGACGCCCCCCAGCGCACGAACGCTCCTGCAACGGTATCCAACAACCTAAACGTTGTTATCGACGGCCTCGACGCATCGGCACTCGTGGACACTGGGGCAGACTACTCAGTCTTGAGTGGGAGGCTCTCTCGCCGCCTGCGAAAAGTAACAACGCCGTGGGATGGACCTCAAATACGAACCGCCGGAGGGCATCTCATCACACCAGTCGGGAGATGCACCGCTCGCGTTGAGATCCACGGTGAGACGTGCCCTGTGAAATTCGTCATTCTACAAGACTGTGCCAGAGACGTCATTCTCGGAATGGACTTTCTGTGTGAATACGGCGCCGTCATCGACCTGGGTGAGAACAGATTGACGCTGCGGACGCCTACTCCACCTTCAGAGAAACCCCAAACAGCGTCAGCCGCCGTCCGAGTCGCTGCCGACCACGTGAACCTGCCGCCGCGATCAAGTGTTGTCGTACCCGTCGTGACCGATGCAGCTACCTGCGGCGAAGTTGTTCTGGAAGGCAACCTTCAATTGCTCCTGGGAAGAGGAATAGGCGTCGCAAGAGGAGTAGCTGAAGTACAGCATGGCCGCACTGTGGTCCTCGTGACGAACTTCCGAAATGAAACACAACACCTTACTAAAGGTGCAGCCGTTGGTCACGTCGAGGAACTTCGGAACTCCGTCGAAATCGACGCGATTGCTGAAGAATCATCGCCACCTCAGCAAGACACTACGCCGCCAGCGCAGCTTGACATTGACCCCAAGCTTCCAGGCCCGAAACGACGGCAGCTGAGTGACCTCCTAGCCGAATACAGCAACTGCTTTGCGTCGTCGTCGAAGGTGCGCCAAACCACCGTTGCGAAGCATCGCATCGTCACCGAGGACGACGTGCTCCCTGTGCACCGATCGCCGTACCGAGTCTCCGTAAAAGAACGGGAGGTCATCCAACAGCAAGTGGAAGAAATGCTGAACGACGACATAATCCAGCCTTCAAGCAGTCCGTGGGCCTCTCCTGTCGTGCTGGTTAGGAAGAAGGACGGAACGCTCAGGTTCTGTGTTGACTACCGGCAGCTGAACGCGGTGACGAAGAAAGACGTCTACCCACTTCCCCGCATCGACGACACTCTAGACCGGCTGCGCAATTCTCAATATTTCTCATCGATGGACCTAAAGAGCGGCTACTGGCAGATCGAAGTCGACGAACGGGACCGAGAGAAGACAGCTTTCGTCACGCCGGATGGCCTGTACGAGTTCAAGGTGATGCCTTTCGGCCTATGCACGGCGCCGGCAACATTCCAGCGTGTCATGGACACAGTACTGGCAGGGCTGAAGTGGCAGAGCTGTCTCGTCTACCTTGACGACGTCGTAGTGTTTTCAAGTGACTTCGACGAGCACTTGCGACGACTCCGAGCTGTTCTCCAAGCCATTCAGACCGCCGGACTCACACTCAAGCCGTCAAAGTGCCGGTTCGCCTATGACGAACTAAAGTTCCTAGGCCACGTGGTTAGTAACGAAGGCGTCCGCCCAGACCCCGAGAAGACTCGCGCCGTCGCGGCATTTCCAGCGCCGACAGACAAGAAGGCCGTGCGAAGATTCCTGGGACTTTGCGCCTACTATCGACGCTTCGTTCGGGATTTCGCTAAAATTTCCGCACCGCTCACAAACCTCACGAAGGACGCCGAGAAGTTCGAATGGGCCGAGGAGCAGCAGCAGGCATTCGACGAGCTCAAGCGACGACTGCAGACTCCTCCTGTGCTTGGACATTTCGATCAAGATGCGGAAACCGAAATTCACACGGACGCAAGTAACGCTGGACTGGGCGCGGTACTGGTTCAAGTGCAAGAGGGCACCGAGCGAGTTATCGCCTACGCAAGTCGGACACTGTCCAAGGCGGAGAAAAATTACTCCACGACTGAGAAAGAATGTCTTGCGGTCGTCTGGGCAATCACGAAGTTTCGTCCTTACTTGTACGGAAGCCCGTTCCGTGTAGTCACGGACCACCACTCGCTCTGCTGGCTTGCGAACCTCAAGGACCCGTCAGGACGCCTCGCTCGATGGAGTCTCCGGCTACAAGAGTTCAACATGACAGTGGTCTACAAGTCAGGACGGAAACACAGCGACGCCGACTGCCTCTCCAGAGCCCCCGTCGAAACCCCTCCCGGCTGCAGCGACGACAATGACGACGAGTGCTTCCTGGGCGCTGTGAATACCGACGACATGGCACAGCGTCAACGGGACGATCCTGAGCTGCGCGCACTAATCGAGCACCTGGAAGGGGGCGGGAGTACCGTGCCACGTGTCTTCTCACGAGTACTGCCAACCTTCGCCATTCGACAAGGTGTACTCTACAAAGAGAACTTCGGGGACAACAACACACCGTGGTTGCTGGTAATCCCAGCCGACCTTCGGGAGGAGATCTTCCAAGCATGTCACGACGACCCGACGTCCGGACACCTCGGTTACAGCCGAACACTGGCCCGTATTCGTGAGAAGTATTACTGGCCAAAGCTCCCCAAAGACGTGCACCTCTACACCCGATCGTGCCACGAGTGCCAGCGACGTAAGAAACCACCGACGAAGCCGTCAGGTCTCCTGCAGCCGATTGCTCCCCCGACCGCACCCTTCCAGCAGATCGGAATGGATCTACTTGGCCCTTTTCCGCCGTCAACGTCGGGAAACCGCTGGATAATCGTCGCCACAGATTATCTCACGCGGTACGCCGAAACGAAAGCCCTTCCTGCAGGGACTGCTGTGGAAGTCGCCAAGTTTTTCATCGAGTCCATCGTCCTCCGGCACGGCGCTCCCGAAGTGCTGATTACCGATCGCGGGTCATCGTTCATGGCACAGATGACCCAAGAAATCCTCCGGCTCAGTCACACCAGCCATCGTCGTACCACTGCGTACCACCCGCAGACCAACGGGCTGACGGAGCGACTCAACAAGACAATCGCCGATATGATCTCTATGTACGTCGACGTAGAGCACAAGACGTGGGACGAGGTGTTGCCCTACGTCACGTTCGCCTACAATACGGCGGTTCAAGAGACCACTGGATTCACACCTTTCCAGCTGGTACATGGTCGCAAGGTAACGACCATGCTGGACGCCATGCTGCCCCATGAGCCATCTGACAACGAGAGCGACGACGCCCAGGTGGTTGCTCAACGGGCCGAAGAAGTCCGCCAGCTCGCCCGACTCATGATTCAAGACCAGCAACGCGTCGACGCGGGCCGCTACAACCTTCGTCGTAGGGACGTCCACTTCCAGCCCGGAGACAAGGTGTGGGTGTGGACGCCCATCCGCCGCCGCGGCCTCAGTGAGAAACTGCTGAAACGGTACTTTGGACCATACAAAGTGCTTCGCCGACTCGGCGATCTGAACTACGAGGTGATGCCCGACGGAACACGCACTTCATCACGCCGCCCTCCACGACCCGAAGTCGTCCACGTCGTGCGCATGAAGCCGTACTACGCTCGATAGGACTGTGAACCTTATCTGTTCCAAATGACTCTTTAGTTTACCGTTATTTTTGTTTGCTTTGTTTTGTTTTGTGTTGCATCGGGGCGATGCACTTTTTAAAGGGGGAGTAATGCCGCGCGCGCAGCTTGCCAAGTAGGCAGCGCGCGCGTGGCCTAACGGTTATCGCGCCTGCCTTCCGCGCAAAAGGCCAGGGTTCGATTCCTGGCCGCGCCCACACATTTTTGTTGACGATGTAGTGTGATGTTCTAGCAAATTCGAGAGCCGCCTTGCTAATTCGAGGTTAGAATGTTCTACAGACCGAACCTTCTACGCCGAATGTTCCGGAAGCCCACGCGTGTACAAAAGGGGCTTCGCGTAAACAGCCGGACTCAGTTTCGCCCCAGCGTTCGACTCTGCTGTCTCGCCGACTTCGACGCTCGCGACGCTTTGTTATTATTTTCTATTCCCTTTTTGTTTTGGCACAAGTTCGCCACATTAAACGTTTATTTCTTTCCGTTCATTTATTCTTATTTTGGTCACCACCCGTAACAATATGACGTTACGACGTCACATGACTTGAGATTGTCCTCTGACGCCAAACTGTCCCGTAATATGCCGTCATATTGACACGCGAGTCGGCGAGCAAGCGCGTGTGTGGTCGAGTGGTTACCGCGCTTGACTGTCGCGCGGAAGGTCTAGGTTCGATTCCGGTCAGCGGACTGTCCTTTTATTTATTCTTTCAGCTTGAAGTTCTCGTAAGTTCTAGAACGTTCTCGTCTGATCGAGTTCCGAATGTTCTACGTACCGACATTCCAACGCCGAATGTTCCGGAAACCCACAAGGATACATAAGGGACTCCTCATCGCGAGCGGAGTTAGTCTCGCCCCAGCGTAAATTCCTGCCGCCATCGACGCCCGCGAGGCTCTATCGTTATCTTTTGTTTCCCGTTATCTTTTGTTTCCTTTTCAATTCGGGCGCAAGTTCGCCCCATTAAAAGTTTAGTTTCTTCAGTTACCAGCGCCTCATAAATTGTCATTTATGACAATATGACGTAAAGTTAACGCGTGAATTCCGACACATCTCCCGCAACGTCATCTAGATAGACTACTACATAATTATAGATGAAAGTGACCTCTACTGTGAGATATTAGCGATTGATCCTACAAGTAAGGTGCAGGTAGATAAGTGCAAGAAATATAATGATACATCAGCGTCCGATAAGTAGTCTGAGCTATTTCTCTCACACTATCTTCGATTCCCAAGGAACTTCTCATTTATTAGCACGCTTTCAGTGTGCGACTCAACCTCAGGCAACTAAAAATATGAAAAACTATTAAGTGAAACTACAAGACAAGGATTCTCGAAAGCAGTGACAATCCCAATTTCCATAACCTGCGCCCACTGACAGCGCGGGAGGAACGAGTTTAAAACTTTGTCGTGGAGCGTTCAGACGGTGAGGATGTTGAAACGTGCACTTGGTTCAGAGGAAAGGAGAAGGGTCATAGAGGAAGGTGTGTGGGCGACCGCGAGATAAATAATCCTCGTGTCACACTCCGGCTGGAGCTCTAGATTTCTGGGGGCATTGTTTTATCGGAATCCACACGAGTAAGAAACGCCTGGACGGAGCTGCATGACCTCAGCCGGGGATGATGATGATGATGTAAAATGTTATGTCTCCTCGCTTTGGACGCGGAGACAACGTAGAATTCGATGAGTGTTTGTATCGTCTGTGCATTTCCTCTGCCCCTCCGACGTAGACGTCGCCACCCAGCCAAAGCTCGGCGTGACGTCAGCATCACCTGAGCCGCACACCGCGGGGCGAGTGGCGGATTCCTTTCTCATGTGAATACGCCATTATATTTTCATGCACTTCGATGTTCGCTCTATTGAGCGACAAAATCCTTACTAAATTAGTTTGTGCGAAATAATTGCGAAGCAACATGCAATACATTTTTTGTTAAACCTTCCGTGCCAACGATATATTGAGGACGTGCTTTAGGTGTGGATTTCTTTGACCTAATATCTCATACCAAAAACAATAACTGTCTAAATCTAGGTTTAAAGGGAAATTGTGCATATGAGAAATACTTATTTCCGCTATATTCGTTATAAATAGTTTACTTTGCTATCTTACCAGCAGCCCCTAAAGAAGAGACATTTCTGACAGGTAAGCAAGCGCAGCACGTTTTTTATCAATCATTTTGGAAATCTCTATGCACAATGCAATTAACTTATAGTAAACAAAGTTCTATTGACTCAACCCAACTCACTGTATTATAAAACTAATTAACATAACTCGCGTTCACGCCAATTATACTTATCGAATATTGCCATTTTAGAAGATAACTTATTATATTTATTGCGCGTTTAATCCTGTGAATATTGAGTTCCTGGGATCTATGTTGCATTAAGAATTATTTTCTCAATGGTATTCAGCTTAATTATCTCACAAAGTAGCAGTGTATATTATCCCGCGTTTGGTAACTTAGCGATAGATTATAAAGATAAGAACAAAATCAATTTGCACTTTTTGATTAGACTTATATTCACCTTGATCATTAAAACAGCGCCAAGGATGAAAGACTGTGATAAGAGCGACACAAATGCAGCATCATAATTGTTAAATATATTTTACCTTGACTAAGATTACATATATTAATTAGATAAAAATATTTACTAAATATGAGCAAATATTTTTTTTAATATTTACTGAGATTGGTCTTGTCTAACACGGCCGAATGTGCACCTCCTAGCTCTAGGATGCGACCTTTTTTAAAGAGTGTTTTTTATTCCTTCGGTTTGCGTGATCTAAAGTGTGGTTCAATATCAGGGACGGATTTATGAATCAGGCTTCAGAGGAGGAAGAGGGTGAAACGTCTGCGTGATTTTTGACGTCGCGGGCGGAGTGTGTCCCATATACACATTGTTGACCTAATATTTGCAATTAAAAAAAAAGAAACGGGAAACATGTATTTGCAGAAAACGCTTCTGTATACTGTTTTTTCACTAAAAAAAGAAGTTACCGATGGAAGCTTCAGAGAAGAAGGGCAAGCGTCGCTCCGCCACCTTTCGAACTGAAATTCGTCCCTTTATTAAGGGACGAATTTTATTATAAACCCCCTTCAACCAACATTGGCTCATTACCGCCAGTACAAATAAATTCGTTTGCAGATGATTTTTTGGTTTGTTTGCCAATTAAGACATCCGAAGACCAGGCAGCATTGAATGACAGTTTGAACTCTATTAAGCAATGGTGCTTCCAAGGGCGAATGGAACATACATTTAAAAAGTGATCATATACCCACGTAACTAATAAGAAGAATATATCTCTATTTCAGTATCGCATTGGGAATGTAGAACTGTCAAGGACAGAAATGTTCAAGTACCTAGGGGTAACTATAAGTCAAAACTTAAAATGGCAACCCCATATTGTAAATATCTGCGCAGCTGCGTATAGGAAATTATGCATGCTTAGACTTAAACTTAAAAATAGCAATAAGGAAATAAGACTCACAGCATACAAAACACTAATACGACCTACTCCAGACTACGCTTCGGTCGTTTGGGACCCCTTAACCAAAACCGACATAAACAGGCTTAAGAGAATACAGAAGAAGGCAGCACGTTTTATAACTTCAGATTACAGATCAACGTCCTCTGTAACAGAAATGTTGAATGCTTGTGGACTTGAACCCTTAGCGGCTAGGAGAAAAATTGCACGGTTAAAGCTTGTCTTTCTGATTTATCATGGCCAAGCAAAAATCAACCGCGACATTTATTTTAGGAGCATTACCAACAGATCAGCTAGATTAAATCATTGTAATGCATTGCAGTCATATATGTCCAGAATTGATGTTTTCAAGTATTAAATTTTGCAAATACAATTAACGAATGGAATAAGCAGCCCGAGCATATTGTAATCACAACAATATTTCAATGTTTGAGGATGCTGTTATACTTTTTTACTGTGTTTAAAACATGAGCATATCGCCTTGGTGTTATTCTTCCTTGTTTCACTGTCTTTGAAGATAAATATGTATACATCGCGTGATTCTTTGAATGTTGTATTGAAGTTGTCTCTGCATTGTCTTCTTTTTTATCATTTCGAATGTACACGGCACGTCCCTTCGATTATTGTTGATTATTGTGGTCAGCATATTGTTATTGTTAGAGTGACTATCGCTTTTTTTTCTTTTTTTACGTGCATATAGTTTCTTCTTTTTTGGTGCTAGGTCGCGCCTTGTATCAAATTTATGTGTCAGATATGAACTGTATCACTTTGTTGTATGTTGTTCCTCCCTGCCACGGCCCACGGGCCAGCAGTATGTATAAGTAAACAAATATATAAATTTGGGGGCACGAAGCCTTTGATCAAATCTCAGATTGCGGAATGTTCACGCAGCGTTTTTTTTATATATATAATCATAAGCCAGTTTACGCTAAACGCTGCCTTATCCTTTGTGTCAAACAGGCGCTCAACACATGGTCAAAAAATGAATGACTCCTATAATCGGCACAGGTGTTAGAAGAAGCGATAACTTAAGAATGGTCTCTTAGGATTAGTGTGCTTTTTATTTGGAAATCTTGATGGTGCCTGTAACGAAACAATATCCCATTTGTTCTTTCCTCTCGCCCTACCATGCCGAGAGAGTTGAACTTAATAAGATATTAAATTATCAAAAATCTAATGGTCCGTTTTGATACTATGACATTTGTGTTTTGCAGGTCTCCTAGAATACCTCTATAGTAAAAAATGCCTGGATGGGTAATTTCATGAAATGCAATAAAGATGCTGTAGCGCTTGGGAGAGTTAACTGACCACTTGCTATTGTAATGATATGCAATGTGACATGCGTCAGAGGTATTGTGAATGTATGAAGGACTTTCCTTCTTCATCCAACACCGCCTGGGCACTGCAGCTTTCTCTAGAATACCAGCGCGATTAGTATCTGAAAGTGAAATGCTTCCGTGTCTGCTAGATTATTCGACTAATACGCAGAACTTGCCCTTCCACGCTGTCTTTATTCCTACGAATTGACGGGAGGAGACAGAAGGGGTAGTGTTTGCGTACCACCTTTTCCAGCTCTCAACTCCGCAGGGCGTAACGATATTGGCCGTTCACGCTATGAATTAAAACATCAGCTGTCCTCCTTTTCTGGCACTCTCTTCCATGGCATTTCTATGGTGCGACCAGGATGATCAAACAAGGACGTCTGGTCGCAGAGGGTGCAGCAATAGATTTTATGGGAACCAAGGAGGGTTCTCATACAAATGAATCGCTTTTGCAAGGTTAACCTTGCAACTTTTATCTGAAAAAAGGTATCTGCGTTGATGTACAGAGCTACAGGTTCAGCCGTCATATATATATATATATTATAGGTGTGTCCGCCAACCCATATAAAAATAAATGTAGATAAATTAAGTAACACTCAAGTAAACATAGAAAAAAAATGTTTGTATCTATGATATACTACAGTGTGCCGAAGGATACTTCATTTTTATTTTTATCCAGAAACTATCCAAGTTTTTAAAGCCCCGACCTTCGAACTTCGAGTTCAAGAAATTGGCAAGTATTAATATTGACACATGATTAGAAATTATGACTAAACTTGTAACATTTTTGAAGATGAATTCAACATGTCCTCAACACGAAGTATTGCGGCATTGATATTTTTGTACAACTTTGCCCCACATGTTTTACACATATGCATGATTTTAAAGTCGGTTTGATTAAGGATGTATTTTTGTGTCGGAAATGTAAGTATTTCACTGTGCTTTACCGCAAAGGGCAACCGGCTGTTGGTAAGCACGCAAAATAAATATTGTATCCCTATTGGCGACGTGCGCGATCGAAAGCGTCGCTGTGGTCGGCCTTTCACGATTGGCCGAATGCTGACTATGACGTCAGCAAAGGATTGCTCATCGACGTAAATAAGAGGAATGGAAGAACTTCAATTTCAACGGTGTTGGTAGTGTTGCTTTAAGAGGGCAATGATTTCAAGCTTCCACCATGCTCCTTACAAACACCATCGAACTTATTGTTCGCAAGGTAATGACGTCACGAAAGGTAACCATAGGAGGACGCCACTAAAACATCTCGCCGCTAATAGACCGATCTCACCAGCCAGTTTGACTACGCCACCGCTGCCGCAATGCATCGAGGGAACTTTAGTCTTTCTGCACGTGCGACAACCCCGCTGGAGCTCTGCGCGTGTGGAGCACGAAACGGCACGAGCCCTCGCATGCACCGCCGTTTGCCTCCTGTAAACTAAAGTTATGGCGGCGTCACGCACGCGCCGAACACTTAGTGAGATCGGTCTATTGAAGATTCCATCAAGATACGTAATTTGGGACAGTGACTGCCAGTCAGCAGCCCTGGTGGAACGTGCCCTGATTGTCCATCAGATGACGTCTGACTGCCAGTTAGCAGCCCTGGTGGAACGTGCCCTGATGGTCCATCAGATGACGTCTGACTGCCACTGATGGAATGTCTCATATTACGTATGTTTTGGTCTTTGATGAAATGTACCTCCCAAATTTGAGTTTTTCAGGTAAAAGGGACCCGTACGAAAACGTCAGATACAGGCCGGAATGAAAAATGCCGGTTCAACCTAGACCCAAGATTGGGGCACCAGTTCGTATCCACCCTGGAACCGCGCATTTCCAGCCCCAATTTTAGACCCAGCCGCGGGGTCTGAAATTGCGACGATATCTCGGTTGTAACGGCTAAGGGCATAGCACGAAATACTTTTGTAGAGTCCAGTGGTGAGCGCAGCGGGAATTCCGGAGGCGCACATGGTCGAAGAGGCGTCGTCACCAAACACGGTGCACGGAACACACACACAGCACGCACAAGCACAGTATCCAGTGTTGAGTGCATCGGGAAGTTCCGGCGGGCAAGCGGTATCCGAGTTGTCCAAGTAATGTCACCAAGCACACCAGCGCATCCAGATGCCGAGCCGAACTGCAAAGGGTCGGCAGCTTCGCACTATATAAAGATTCAAAGCCGAGGTCAGTGGGTATCCATCCAGGGAAACAATAGGCGCGTCAGTATTCGTGCGCCCACAGCGCGAACGTCGCCGCCGGGCGAGCGCCAACCGACAGTCCGACGAGAGTGAAGAAAAAGTAAACTCTCAGAGCGCTGCCAGCGCTGCCGCCGACTACAACAGACAATGTAAGGCGCGCGTCGTCACCAAACACGATGCACGGAACACACTTACAGCACCCACTAGCGCAGTATCCAGTGTTGAGTGCATCGGGACGTTCCGGCGGGCAAGCGGTATCCGAGTTGTCCAAGCATTGTCACCTAGCACACCAGCGCCAAGCGCATCCAGATGCCGAGCCGAAACGCCATGGGTCGACAGCTTCACACTATATAAAGATTCAAGGCCGAGGTCAGTAGGTATCCACCCAGGGCAGCGATGGACGCGTTAGTATACGTGCGCCCACAGCGCGAACGTCACCGCCGGGCGAGTGCCGACCGACAGTCCGACAAGAGCAAAGAAAAAACTAAACTCTCAGAGCGCTGCCAACGCTGCCGCCGACTGCAACAGACAAAGACAGGCGCGCACGGGAAACGCCCGCTCGCAGCGTCTGCGTAGTGGATGCGCCTGTCCCTAACACGTGACCTGCAAGAGACCGCGGAAGTTCCCGCCAACCGAACTCCCCCCCCCCCCACACACACACACAAACCCCTCCCTCCCCTCCTCCGGTCACGAATGTGCGCGCCCGCTGGCTGGGAGCAGACCCTACTGGAACTCTGGAACAAGGAGCGCGGATCGGATCCACCCATCACCGTGCGATTCCAGCGCGTTGCGTCTCACTGGATCCGAGTGGCTACACACAGAATCTCGCGGATCGGAACTGTCAACAAGTTTAGAACCGCGCGGATCCGTACTGGAACCCCTCCGATCTGACATTTTCGTACGGGGACATTCGTTTACAAACGGGCCCACATGCAACCAAAGCATGGTATAGAGAAACGCCGCTGATGTCTGAACCTTTCGGGACGACCTTATACACTTTAATTCACAAAACGTATGCGACTCCGTTGAAGCTAGAGAGCAAGCATGCATGCTACGACAGACAGCCCTGGCTTCCAACGACGAAAGCTAGCAGCAGACATATTTGAACTACGCTCGCGGCGGATGCTTATTGTCTGCGCTCTTCGTGAAACAATTATGATGAGCTGCGACACAGCGGTAAGGCCAATAGCCCACACCAGATAGAAAGGTATAAACTTTCTTGCCTAAACCTCTCGGACCGAGTAGAGTATTTCAGTATTGCAGCGCGAGGTTCCGACGTGAGTGCATCGCTCTAAGGAATGCTTCGGCTGAATATGCAGTGAAGCCTTCGGCATTTTATGCAAAGCACTCGTACATCAATCGCCGTACTTCTGTTCTACTCATCTGCCATGTAGAACAGTGGCGTCACGATGGTCAGCGGCACCCGGGTCGGTAGACCGCGGTGACACCCCCCTCCCCCGCTCTCGCGTGGCCCGCCGCGACCCCTCCCCCCCCCCCGCTCTCGTGGCCCGCTGTGACACCGCCCTGAGTGCTGCACCCGGGGCGGTCCACCCCCCCCGCCCCTTCTTGTGACGCCACTGATGTAGAGTACTTTCGCGTCGTAGAACCCTCCTTTTGTTTTGCGCGTCTCCGGCCCAGAGACCTGGTACACATTGTAGTCTTCAACTACACCGCTAAAGTTCCTTACATAGTCGGAACTCACCACAGACTGGGTCCTGTCGAGGAGAAATTCTACTAAAACATAAGAAATCGTAGAGCCCGGGCTGGATCGCCAGGGTGGCACAAGCGCGTAAACAAAATGAGTTGAGAGCGATCGTTCATGGAAGCTCGACGAAGCTTCTATGGGCGAAGCGAAAGTGGCGAAAGTAGAAAGTGGCGCGTTTGGCGTGCTCGGCATGTTCGGCGTTTCGGCGGGCTTCTGATCAGGGTTGTTGGGCACCCTGCTTGTCATATCTCTAACATCAGCGGTTTTATGGGCTCACTTCCCGAAATTGTTTTTTCGAGGATTGATTATTTTTTGTATTCATAAATTTGACGAAATTGTGGTATCCGAACGAACGTTACGTCTTTTGACCGTACGTCTGTCCGCACGTCAAAGCTTTTTGACGTACAGTCAGAGACAATCGATGTCGAGTCAGAATCGCCACCAAGAAATCTTGACGGCATTTCGCGGTGGCCGACTGCCACCAGGAAACCATCAGAAAGCCGACAAGCGGAGTCTGACTGGAGTTTGACTGTCGGTCAAAGTAACTTGTTGGCCAATCAGACGTGCTTGACGTACGATCAGGCACAGACAGGTGTCCACTAGAAAATATCGACTGCCAGACAGGGTTACATTGATGGATTTTTCGTTCGGGATTGTATATTGTATTGTATTGTAGTAACTAGAATCATATATTCAAAATTATTTCAGAGGAACCGTAAGTTACAGATTTGTTGTCATGTTTGGTCATTCATATATGCGCTAACTCTTTTTACTTTTATTATTTTTATGGCCATTTTTCACTTTGTTACACTTCATATGAAGAAAACAGGGGTCGATGTGGACTATGCCCGTGTTCAGCTGTTTTCGACTGTAATTTAGTCACTACACAAGTTTCATCAAAACTCGTGCTACGCATAAAATAATATCGTAGGCTTAGTGTTTGCTGGAGTATTTTTACTTACCAAAAAAGAAGCCCACTAGTTATTTTCAAAGACTGTGGAGAAAGTGTTTTGTTTGCTTGTGAAGATAAAAGTCACTAGCACAACACTCAATAGGGTGGATACTAAGTACTCCAAGAACGCAGGCATAGAGCTTTTAGGATTAAACAGAAGTGAATAAACAACTGAAAGCGCGTGGGGTGCTCGTCTTGCTTTTTGTTAGGTGTTGTTATATTTAGTACATGAGACAATATATAGAAACTCTACGTCACTTACTTTAGAGCACCTAAGACCATTTTCGTGTGACTGTTGCCATGTTTAAATATAACGTAGTTGGTTTAGGTTGAGTTAGGTTAAGTTAGGTTAGGTTAGGTTAGGTATTTGTTCCGTTTAAATTAAACTGCTATTGACTGTTTATAAAGCGGGTATAATTTATAATTACAGTATTTAAAAAAATTAATACAACAAATGAACTTGTGATATAATAAATTAAATTAAAATGGTATCAGCCGATAGGACATATATAGTCCTTCGTGCGTTGTAGTATTCAGTAAGCAAATTGTAGGATGAATCCTACGAAGACAAGGCTCCAAATATGTCACCAAAATATCGTAGCTGTTTTTCCTTATTATTTGTTTTCTGTCATGAAATATTCCAAAGCATTTCAGTATAAAAAAAGATAGGTCATGTGTCATACATTTACAAGAATTACTGTGCGTCTTCTTGTTTTTGATTATGTATAACCACCGACTGATGTGGGTTAAAAAAGCCAGCACCGTAAATGTAGCATTTTACCTTGATTCCGTTCAAAAATTGTGGACGAAATATTTATTTAAAAAAACTTAACAAGTTCTTTCGTTTATTGCGGAAAGGGGCTATAATGCATACATTTTTGATGCAACTAAAAATACCCAACCTCACACGCGTTGTCGATTTCATATGAAAAAGCCTAAAAAATTATATGAATAAAATGATCACTCGCAGTATATTACAATTTCATGTAATGTTAAGTCGAAACATTGAACATACCTGTCCTGGGCAGTTGCTGCTCAAATGTATGAGGAGCCTCGGTTTTGTTTCCCGTACGCCAGTTGTTTCCGAAGGGTGGGTCACGACGCTGACATATTCAGCGTGGCGTCGGAAAAACCAACTTGAAAAAAAAGCGAACGTCTATTCTTTCGGTGGCGTCGAATATAGGGAGGGAACAGGCCGCAGTTCAACACCAAGTTTTTCACTGAGAGACGCGATCTGATAACTGCAACCATGTTTTAAAATAAACATGTTAAAAAAAGAGCAAACAGAAAACAATCTTGTTTTAGCTTATAAGAGTGTCATTCGTACTAGCAAGCGTATTTATTTATGGCTGTGGTTTCTAGATTAGCTAATTCGGTGTGACTGTAAATACTGGCGAATAAAATTTCGCGGTCAATTTTTGCATCACAGTAACTGCACTGCAAGTGAAAAGAGTTTGCCGTCGTGAGAAGTCTGAACAAAGAAGGGGGGGCGAAATGGGTGCTGTCGCAACGAGTATTTTATAATTGGGTTGGTTTCTGGGTAGCAGAGTTTGATGAGCACTGCATTAAGACTTATTTACATTTACCGTTCATGAAGAGTTACGACTATTCCAGATGCATCTCGTAATATGAAATGTTTGCGAAACCGTTTGCATGCACAGTAGGTTCTGTGTTTCAGTAGTGAGCATGTTCTCTGTGCATACTAAGGTAGGTTATGAGTTGATGGCAAAACAATTTATTTCAACACTAAAACGCTCTCCACTACGCCCGTGTCGAGCCGATGATACGCACATGACTTTGAGTGCAGACAATAAAGTAGCGGGTTTATGAACAAGCTCACAAATAAAAAAACTGCCGCCGTAGATTGGCCAGGATTGGTTTGCTCCTAGCAACCTGTTCTTTAGCTCTTGGGGTCATACACTCGTAATCATATGATGACGATGATGGCACGGAAGAAATTCGATTAACTACAAGGTACGCCACTTCCTTTTTTTTTTTTTGCCGCTGGCGTTTAAAACTGCCTTTCTGCGGGCCGATTTTCTGGTTTCCTTAAAGTTAGGATCTTCCCACGGACAATACGGAAACGTGGTTAGTATGGCGAAGTTTGCACATTGAATTGGGCCGTGCAGGTTTTTATACAATATCAGATTCAAATATGCCTGTCACAGAGTGGTGCGTGGTGTATCGCCTGTAATCAGCGTGTACTTCATTTGTATAGCAGGCCGCCCGAGGTGGAGTCGTTTCCCGTCCGTATAGGCAGGAATGTACCGATGACTTCTCACGACAGCTGGTCTTCCCGTCTTCAACCGTGAAATAAAACACTATTTGCCTAATACAAAATTTTATATTATAGTGTGGCTAAAAATAACCAAACAATACAACACGTGCCAGAAGTGTTTCACGGGTGACTTTCATTGTCTCCTTAAGTATCAACGAAGCTACTTCGGTTGCACAATTTTTTTTTTTAAATCGACAGTATATAAGAGACAAGACCGAAAATTTAAACAATGTTGCAGAAATGCGTTGGTCTGATCCCAGAGTGTTTACTCGCGAATCGTAAATCGAGCCTCCTGCAAGACCTTGCTTGAAAATTCATTCCTTTGGTGTCCAAAACATATACCGCCATCTCACGACTCACGTCATAATTGGAATCGAACGTTGGTGAGGCGGCGCCCTACAGTCATCTGTCTTCCACCGTGGGTTTGAGCTTTCGTGCTTGTTTGGGCGGTGAGGGCCATTATTTGCGAGGTTACGCAAAGGATACCCAGGTGTGCTTCATGAAGGGTACTCGTGGCACGTGACGACAGAGTGTTACGATACGCCATTGTGTGACGTGACGTAGAAGCGTGACAAGACGTTCGGCGCCCCTTGACACCATATCATTTATCGGAAATTGAGTCCGGCTAAATTTAGGCAAGAAAATGCCTGTGTGCAGTACGATTGTGTGAAGTAACAAACACGACGTAAGAGCGCAAGTGAGCTGTTGTAAGTTAATCACCAGAGAATTCTCCTTTTCGTCTTCCTCTCGTTTCTTCTGCCATCACCGTTGTCTCCAATAATTCTACAGTGTGTGTGGTGCTGTGCTCAGATGATTGAAACACACCGGATTTCGTCGAAGTTCATTTTCGAAACATGGCGATGAACTGAAAATAAAACAGATAGCATGGCTCAAGACATTGAACAAGCCTTCTAACATGAATTTAAATCGTGAGAAAGCACGTGGCCTAGCAATGTCTTGTACCTCACGAGGAGTGATGTGTGTACTTTGCTCACACTGTTTTTTAACTCACAAATATGTGCACTGCAACCAAATGCACGGTCCCGAGCGCCAGGGTGTTAAATGTGCCTGCTATGCACGAGGTTTTGTGCAAACAAAAACATTCTGAAGAGCGCTCACGCGCTTTCGTCTTTTGCCTTACAGTAAAAATTGTTTTAGATGAACCATAAAACATTTAAATCAGTCGTACATGGGCGCTAGCATTTCCGACGTTCAGTTTTTGTTTCATCTTATTCCGCTCACTTCACCATTGTCATGGCAGGCCAGGTTATTGACATTTTAGATTTTGCTTGTGCCCTTCCCAGCCATCGCCTTCGTGGAGGTTTGTCAACGCCCGTTCTAGTGACCCGTTATCTCGGCGAGACAAGAGAAGCTCAGCAATGGGGGCTGCCATCTGGTGCCAGTTTAAAGTGTCTAAATGCAGC
>JAZHYW010006392.1:0-11100 GCA_037355805.1 Ixodes ricinus
CGACTAGGCGACGGCAATGATGCCGAGTTTGATGAGGCCTATTTCACGCTGCAGAACGGCGCCAAGATCCCAGTGATAAACGCGGCCGTAGGAGGAGCTCCAAAGTTTCTTGTAGAAAACATGCCAGTAGTGGAGGGACGTCTAGGTGACCGCAAAATAACGGTTTTGAGGGACACCGGTTGTAATACGGTCGTCGTTCGAAAGGAGATGGTACACCCAAAGGAATTTACCGGGAAGTCAAGTCCAGTCTATCTGTTAGATAGGACAGTTAGATTTGTGCCAGAAGCGGAGATCATGGTGAGGACGCCATACTTTACGGGAAGGGTAATGGCAAATTGTGTTAAAAACCCGCTGTACGATCTTGTGCTCGGTAACGTGCCGATGGTGCGAGGCGTTAATTATCCGAAGCCGAAGTGGAACAAAATGGAGGAGACAAGTCCAGCTGGAACATCCGACATGCTGACGTCGATAAAACATATGAAGGAGACAAGCCAAGAAGAAAGCGCAGAACAAATCTCACAAGAGCTCGTCCGAATCATTTACGGAGAATATAAGCTCGGGACCGCGCGAGGACGAGCTTCCAAAGAGTTCAATCCAAAGAACTGCGAGCCGGACTGAGAGTATACCGCAGGTTTCGTCACTGGAAGCGACAGCCGAAGAGTTGCTCAAGGAGCCGGAAAACGACAGGAGTCCCGAGAGCCGAGCCCCGAGGGGATCAGCGGTTCCGACCGTGGAACAGCGCCGGGCAGCAGCATGGGCGACTCAGCGACGACCAGGAAGAAGCCCGTGCTCGCCGAGCGGGTGCTGGACACCGTCAAGTGGCTCAACGTAAGGAACGGCAACTTCTTTATCAACCGCAACGACACGCGGAAAGACATGTTCATCCACCAGACCGCCACCGCGCGGAACAACTCGCAGAAGATGGTGGTCAGCGTCGGCGAGGGTCAGACCGTCCAGTTTGACGTCGTCGTAGGTGAGAAATGCCGCGAGGCCGCCAACGAGGTAGGTACCGACGGCGAGCCTGTGCAGGGCTCCTTACGCCGCGGACAGAAGGAAGTTTCAGAGGTCGCTGGTTCCCGAGACAGGGTCAACACACACCGATGCCTAAACTGCGCCGCGGTGTGCAGGACTCTCGACGACTTCCGCGACGCCGTGCTCGTGCCGGACTCGCCGCGGCCGCAACCGCCACCGCAGCGATGGCTGCAGGCTGGGAGACCCTTTCTACGCCGCTACTACCGACGTCCCAAAGGTGTGAGCAGGAGCTTGCTACCTGCCAAAGACATGAGATCCCACTTCCAGCTTGAAAAGGAGGACAAATACGAGGGCACCCGAGTCCTGCGGAGGCCACATGGACGATTCTACGGGAGGTACATCCGCAGGCACGGCGGAAGGTCCATGAGTGATCCAGGGGGTTCGACATCGAGCAGGAGCGCAGAAACACACCGGGTTCGTGGCGCATGTCGAGGCTTAGGCCGAGGTCGGCGTCGCCTTTGAGGGCGGCCGCCGGACGTGACCAGGAGGTGAGCAACAGTCACTTTCACGAAGTCGCGGAAGCTCCTAGAGGGTATTCCCGACGCACATCAAACTGGTAACGACGAACTCGTGGGAACAACACCTCGACACGCTGAGAGAAATATTTTTCAGGCTGCGCGCTGCCGGCTTTACAATAAAGCCGAGGATGTGTGAAATGGGATTCCGACAGATAAGCTTTTTGGGGCACCGAATATGATTGGGGCTTATCGCACCACAGCAAGAGATCCTTACGCGGATACAAGACGCACCCAGACCAACGACGAAACGTCAGGGTAAGTCATTTTTGGGGGCGGACAGGATTTTACCGGGAATTTATACCAAACAACGCGGAGGTAGCGGTTCCTCTGACATACCTGACGAAAAAGGCAAGCGATGAGGTTGAGTGCGGAGAGGAGCAGGAAGCAGCCTTCTCGCTCCTGAAGCAGTCGTTAGCCGATCCACCCATTTTGATGGCTCCAAATGTAGAGAAGGAATTCACTTTGCGCACTGATTCTTCTGGCACGAGCTTAGGGCGGCATTGCTGCAAGACGGAGACATGGTATGGCATCCCGTAGCTCACGCGAGTCGTAGACTCAGCAAGGCGGAGAAGAACGTTGCGACCGTAGAAAGAGAATGCTTAGCACTGGTGTGGGCTGTAGAGAGGTTCAAGATTTATTTGTATGGCCAACACGTTCGGGTACGGAAAGACCACCAGCCACTTGAGTTCATTAATAAGGCTAAACACAGCAACAGTCGCATCATGAGGTGGAGTATGAAGCTGCAATACTGCAGCGTCCACATAGAGTATATAAAACGAAAAGATAACGCCGGCGCCGATTACTTGAGCCAGATCTAAACAGGTAATTTACCGCAGTTATGTAATGGTAGAAAAGGAGCGGTTCCCAGTGTTTCTGTTTGATTAATTTTCTTACTTTTCGCTGAGGACGAGTCACGATGTCCCTTTAGTGTTCATTGAGTAGGGCAATCTCATATCGATTGAGTGGCTTTGTTTTGAGGTTAATCGGGAGGCATGGAAATCTCGTGGTGCTATACACGTGTTGGCTTCTGTTGATACACAGTCTGGGGTTAGTACACGGTGGGTTAGTACAATGCCAAGAGTGGGGGAATGTGTTGTGCCTGCGGATGCTACGACGACAAGCCGTGTGCTGTGAGTGAAACGATACCAGAAGGGTTCTGCTGTACGCGCCATGACAGCCGAGAAAAGACACCCAGGGAAAAAGCACCCAAGTGTAAACGAAGAGAAAGAAAATTCACAAGATGAATTTCTCGAACGTTGGGGGCATTGTCACGATTGTGAACCGGAGAAGAAAAGAGAAGACGACGAGAAGATGAGCGAGACATGGTGTGGAGAAAAGAAAGGAAGAAGAGGTATGGAACGAGTATCGAGAGGGACGAGACAGCGCTGGTCCGGTGGACAACAGAGGCGACTTCGGCTACGCTCCGGAGAAAGCCCACCTGAGGCCCGCTAACGGGAGTCCACCGTAAACCAACGGGGCGACTTTGGCTACGCTCCGAGGAAGCCCGCCCGAGGCCTGCTCCCGGGAAGCTACCGTGAACCAACGGGGCGACTTCGGCTACGCTGAGGAGGAAGCCCGCCCGAGGCCCGCTCCCGGGAGTCTACCGTGAACCAACGAGGCGTCTTTCGTCAACGCGGCAACATGATGTTCTTCATCAGGGAAAGAGACCTACAAGCGGCACACGAGCAGGGACACTTCAAGGTCGTGAATGCCGGGGTGGACACTTGGTTCTAGGGGACTAAGACAATACTCTACGGTACGGTTTCGTATGCCTTTCGCTTTGTTTATTTTTGTAAATACATTTACATACGGTGAAATTTCGTAACCTCTTTGTCCTGTTTCTCTGATTTCGGGGTCCGTCTCGGTTGAACGTGACAACCACAGAGTCGTCTGCAAACAGTCGAATGTTTGATGAAACATTGTTAGGGAGGTCATTTATATAAACCAAAAACAAAAAGTTGCCCAAGAACAGATCCCTGTGGCACTCCAGATTTAACACTTACGGGGGTTGAACTTATGCCATTTGCTATTACGGTTTGCTTTCGGTTGCTGAGGTATTCTCGAACCCACGTAATTACCTTTGCGTTAATTTTAAGATATTGCAATTTTCTAATAAGACGACTGTGTGGTACGCGATCAAAGGCTTTTGCGAAATCTATGAAAACTGCGTCGGTTTGCGAGGATGCATGGATGTTGGTGTGCAGGTCAGTTATCAGTTCGAATAGCTGAGTTTCGCAAGAGAGACCGCGTTGAAATCCATGCTGGTTAGGAGAAAGTATATTGTTAGTGGCGAGGTGCTTCATCACGGATGAATAGATTATATGTTCTAGAAGTTTACATGGAACAGATGTTAAGGATATGGGTCTATAGTTTGTTGCACAGTTTTGGTTTCCGGATTTGAAAATTGGAACTACATTTGCTAATTTCCAGTCGGTCGGCACACAACCGGTGTCAAGTGACTGCTGGAAAAGGCTGGCAAGCACAATGCCTGACACACTTTTAGTCAGTTTTAGTAGCTTAGAGCATACCCCATCAGGTCCTGGGCTTGATTTTGTGGGTAGTCGATCAATAGCACTCATCACACTCTCAATGTTTACACTAAAATCATCCATTTCAATACTTGATTCTGTGCAGGATAACTCAGGTAGAGGAAGTTCATCTGTGAACACTTCACCAAAAAAGTTATGTTTTGAGGCTGATTCAAAGGTGGAGAGTGTCACGTCACCTTCCTGTAGCAGAGGAAATTTATTTATTTCTTTGGGGTTTACTACACGCCAGAACTTTTTGGGGTTTGTTCTTAATATGTCAGGCAAGTCATGGTTGAAAAAAGTATATTTTGCCTTTCGTATCTCGTTCTTGCACAGACGTGCGCACTCTTCGTACAATTGCCAGGCATGCTCCGTGCCTGAAAATTTGGCATTTCTGAACAGTCTTTTCTTTTTTGAGATCACCCGTTTTACACTTCGCGAAAACCAGGGACAGTTCTCACTTGAGGTGATAACCAACTTTGGGATAAAGTTTTCACGTATCAATATTAGTTCATTTTTTATAAATGTCCAATTGTCTTCAACTTAGCATGCGTGGCACCTGCTTAAATATTGCGTCAAAAAACTCAACAAAGAGTCCTTAATAGCACCGCTATTTGCCTTAGAATAATCATAAATGACCTTTCTAATATCGACTCTCGTAGTTCTCACAGCATTATAGCTAAAGTAAACAAGTCTATGGTCGCTAATTTCATCAATAACACGCAGAGACATGTTTTCGGGGTGGGAGGTACAAACAAGGTCCAGTACGGCATCACCTCGCGTAGGCTGATTGACGAGTTGTTAAATTGCAAAAAGAATTTAACAGATTAACAAAGCTTGAAGACTCTTCTTTTCGTGAACAGGTTCTACACTCATTTAGGCTAACCCAATCAATTCCTGGGTAATTAAAATCGCCAGCCAAAATAATCACTGAACGTGGATACTTTGATTGAATATGTTCGAAGATATTGGTTAATTCATTCACAAATTCACCGGTTGAATCAGGCGGGCGATAACAAACACCGACTATAACATTTTGAAAAGAAACACCAGAAATAGACACCTAAAGGGTTTCAAGAGGCGAGTCAATGGGCAATACAGTGCAGGTTATGTTCCTAAGGACCGCAATAATAACGCCACCGCCCCATTTGGTTGCTCGGTCTTTACGAAATATATTAAAATTTTTGTTTAGCAGTAATCCAGAGTTTGGAGTCGTATCGGAAAGCCATGTTTCGGTCCCAATGATTACTTCGGGTGAACAAGAAACGATGGTGCCCGCTAGCTCATCCTGCTTTGCGATAAAAGGCTTCTGAAATTTGCCAAAAGAAAAGAAAGAGGGCGGCCTTGTCTCCTGGGGGCAACGGGTTTTGGGGGCTTGGGATTGTTGCGTCACAGCGGACGCACATGAGCCCCATCAGTGGCTCTAGGCTCTCTCGGGAGGAGTAGTACTTTATCAGTCTCGGCATCGTACATGTACATCAGGTTGTTCACAAAAAGTTTATCATTCACCAAGTTTACTCTATCGTTTGCAGTTCGCACCAACTTCCCGAAATCCCATAGCTTCCTCCGAATTAGCCTTACTCTTGGCGAGTAGTCCTCCTCGATCCAGACTCGAGGACTGTCAGTTGACTTTAGCCTCGATGCCCCATAAAGTATGTCTTGCCTGCTTTTGAAGTTAAGAAATTTAACGAAAATTGGCCTGTGAAAGCCTTCTCTCCTTTGACCAATACGGTGTGCTCGTTCTATGTCACCGGCGTTTATCTGCAATCGATCCGAAAAGAAACTGAATGCGATACGCTCTGTCTGCGACCATGACTCATTTCCTTCTTCAGGAATTCCTTTGATAAGCAGGTTACTTCTTCTCATTTGGTTTTCAAGCGCGTCTACAGCACCATGCAATACCTCGATTTCTTGCTGTTTTGAAGACACTTGCTGGATTAGTTTTTCAATTTTTGTAACCACCTCGTTTGTGCGCCTTATTTCCGTTTGTACTGCCGCCATTTCGCCTACCGCACCCTCTAGTTTAGACACCCTGTCAGTTAAGTCTCCGATCCCCGACGTGAGTTGGTTTAGTTTGTCCCTGGTCTCTTTTTGATGCCTTGAATTTTCAGAGATGACACTGTTGAGCTTTTGAAGTATTTGTTCAAGCTTGGCATCATCGGGCCCGGGGTTGGCCTTGATATCGCCGGAACAAATCAGGAGTTGAGCAATGCAGAACGTTACTAGTAGAATGTGCGCACTGGGGAGTACCTTGCGCAGAAATGAAGCACTACTTGCAAAACTCAAGGGCTCATCCTTCCTTCTACCTGCACATTTTGAACAAAACCTACCCACACGCGCTTTGTAAGTACAGAGGTCATTGCCCATTGTTAACACGGGGCACAAAGATAAAGACAGAACTGAAAACAGTTGGGATTAGTGGTCGACAAATGACTAGGAAATACAGCCACGAAGTGGGTGGAAACAACAACTCACCCCCGACGAAAAAACGCTTAAAGTCAGCGTGTTAGACGCACGACCACAAAACCCGCTTGACTTAATGTAGCCGGATGTGTTTGTCAGATCGATGTTGCAGTGGCGCTGGTTGACCCATGAATCCGATAGCGAGGCAGCACGTGGCAGTCACGCCTTGCTGACAGCGACATAGAGAGGCGATGACTGGTCCTGATGTGCGGATGAGCAGCGCTTGTGGATGGCGGCAGTGGAGTCCGCGCCAACGGTCGCCGCTTCAAATTCCTACTGGCGTGCCGAAGAAGCGAGCCGAGAGTCACGGGCACGAACGCGCAGAACTCCGTCCAGCGGCGTCTTCCTTACGCGGCGCTTGTAGGTGGCGGCAGTGGAGTCCGTGCCAAGGGTCGCCGCTTCAAATTCCTACTGGCGTGCCGAAGAAACGAACCGGGAGTCACGGGCACGAACGCGCAGAACTCCGTCCAGCGGCGTCTTCCTTACGCGGCGCTTGTAGGTGGCGGCAGTGGAGTCCGTGCCAAGGGTCGCCGCTTCAAATTCCTACTGGCGTGCCGAAGAAACGAACCGGGAGTCACGGGCACGAACGCGCAGAACTCCGTCCAGCGGCGTTTTCCTTACGCGGCGCTTGTAGGTGGCGGCAGTGAAGTCCGCGCCAACGGTCGCCGCTTCTGTAGGAAACGAGGTCAACCCCTTTGTATGTATAGTTTCTGTGGAATGTCCGTTTTATTTTTCGAGCTGGGACTGAGATTGGGGAGCCCCAGGCAAGCCCCAGGAAAGCCCCAGTGCGTGACAAAGGCCATTCAGGGCGAAGTTTGAGGAGCAGAATGTAGCTTTGGAAGTCCTTCGTTCAAACTAGCCCCCTCACGCACACACACACAGATATAAAAAAACAATCCTGCTTACGGTACCTACTCGCAGCCCATAGGAGAACCAGAACCGAAGAATGTCTAAACCGCATGCAAAATATAACTAAGCCAGTTCAAATACACGTCGAGATCCCGTATTTCCCCTACGTGGTCTTTGTGACAAGCAAGGTTTCGAGGTTGGAAGTAGTTCATTGTTATGAGCGCTAAAGATGTAAGTATTCACACAATAAAGTAATCAGAAAAGTAACAGTTACTTCTAAAAAGTAATGTCCAATTACTTTTGCTGTCGAGTAATCAAGTAATCTAATCGAATACTTTTCAGCCAAGAGTAATAGTAGTTGTAATCGATTACTTTTTTCTAGTAACGTGTACAAGACTGACCATACGCTCCTAAAGTATGACAATTAGAATCCTTGCACTTATATTTCAAGCCTATGCGCCTTTTTTCTCAGCTCAAAATTCTCCTAATCGAAGTGAGGACTAAATTACAGCAATATTATGTGTGGAAGAGAAGAGACCTTTAATATTTTTGTCCCCACGGAGCATATCGGTTGATCTTTAAGTTCATCTTGCGGGTGAGTTAATTGCCGAGAGAGATACCCGCGTCAATTACCAAAGTGGCCCTGCTGTTACCCTTGAAGGACGTTGTACATCACTTGGTTGTTAACTTCACTCAAACGCAGATCTGCACCTGGTCTTCTAAGGCTCCTCAAACAACAATTGACGGCGTGCGAGTCGTGCGTTCCATGTTTTCTGGCAGCACAGTTGCGGAATTCTTCGACAGCCCCGACACCATCAAATGGAAAGTAAGTGCCAAGAACGATCCGCAGGAATCACTCTTGAATTACGAACTTAATCATATTAATAATATTACAGATTGTGTTAGTCTTGTTACTTCTGCTACTATTAATAGCGCAATCGATAAAATTATGGATTATAGTAATGATAATATTTAGAGGTGTGTAAATGCCTGTTAGAGTCGAATTGCGCTTTATCATAGAACTCTGTAACACTGTTAGGAAAAGCGTTATGCGGGGCTTCTCTCGTCCACTGTGAATGTTATCACTGATGCAGTGTATTTCATTTGATTCGGCATTGGCATACCCCCAAAAATATTAAAATCGTTTTATTCAACATAAATGTCGTCATCAGACAGTTTTAGTATAGCGTTGCTTAATCTTACGCACGGCATTAGCAATAGTATAGCGTGCGCTAAAAACTACCCGCTCGGACCGATTTTTATTGCGCGTACCGTAAACGTAGGCCAGTAAGCATCTCGGATGTCCTTGATTCTACTTGTCCAAGCAGTAAAATTTTAATTGCTTACAGCGCCACTATGCTGCCCAAAATATATATTAAATATGAAGACGTTTCTAATACTTTTATATCAAGTTAAACAACACTCAGCCGCCAGTTGAGGTACGGAGGCCCGGAAGCTACGAGACGAGTGCGTAGCTAAACTCAACCAACGAGCCTCAGTCAGTCACCGTGCAAACAGCAGCCTTTATGAAGGATTTTCGCGGGAGGAAATCTGTGACCTACTGATGACCAGTGCATGGCGACGGCTATTTTTCGGAGAGTCGTTCGTCCATCGGCTATGAACTGCGCTGGGGGCGTTGAGCAGATCGCAACGTTCACGCACATTGCGAGCCACGAACATTTTTATTATGCACTCCTTCAAGTGCACGACGATCTGACTCGACTACGGAAGGTCCCAGAAACAATCCCCGAGTTGAACACCACGTAGTTTAAGATAACACTAAACTTAGCATACACCAGCTCACCCATATACTGCGCTAGTCAACATAACCACCATCTTGAAGCTAGTGTTCCTGTGGCACCCGAGATATCTCGAGAGCTTCCCGCAAAGCCCGTTAGCCCACAGCGCAAAATCCCCAGCGTTGTGTGCGTACGCAATACGCAAGCCCTTGTATTGCGTTCTACGCATGCATACTCCGGACCCGCAATTCATTAGCGCGCAAACATTTAATTTACGGTACACTAAAACTGTTTTTTTATTGCGGTCGCCATCGTCATTGTAATCATCGTCTTCATCAATGTCATAAAAACAGTGACGAAGAAATAATTTCATTGGGATATTCACCCGATTCAACATATACCATGGTGCCTGAATCACGTCTCCGACTGACGTGTTAACGGCGTCCAAGGAAGTGACCTCTCGATCTCCGCCTAATGACGTTAAAGAAGCATCATTCTGCTGCCATCCACAATCTCGGCGGCGCCGCAGCAGTGCTGGTGAATGTGACAGACGCCTATTCTGTTGCAGGTCGCCCTCCCACTTTAGAATAAATAGAAGCTTCGGCAGCCAGGAGTTGGGACGCCGTGAAGACAGCGAAACTCGCCTTCACTAGTGACTTTCGCCAGGCATTTTTGCAACCGACCGGGAGGTTGTGACTTCGTACAACATAATACTTTGGCTTTTACGTCTTTTCTTTCCACATCGGCAACACATTTTATACATAAGAGGAATGCGAAGGCCAAGTTGTTTGCTCCTCTTGCAGGAGCTGCGGTGGGGTAAAAATGACTCCGAACCCTGATTGGCTTTGATTGAAAGGATGGTGGGTAGACACCAATGCTAGATGCCTGGAGGTCTACCCGCTTCTTTTTTATTCAGCGGTAATAACAAATTTGTGTTTTGATATAATCGCAAGCCCTGCGCAAGATGCAGACAAATTTGCGCCCTTCATAGGACGCTAAACACACCAGTCGGAGTCGCACTACCAGGCACCGCAGTCAAAGAGTTTTGGTATTAGCGCTACGAGTCTTTGAACCTTTACCCTCCCGGCAGACAATGCCATGTTCGAGCATGGTACACACACAGATAGCAAGGAATGAGGACTGACTGCTCTACGTGAGTTCCACGGGCGAACCCGGGACACAAATTGGACTGAAGTGCTGCGCCCGTGTTTGGGTGATATTCGTCTTCAGGCACTGGGAAGAAGAGTTTCAGCCGAATGCTGAACCAGCACGGCCGGGCGTGCCGGCCCGCGGCCGTATCGCAGTCTGTTGTTTTGCTTTCGAATACTTTGCAATACTTTGCTGGAGCGCGTAGCCTCGGCTACAGTGTTTTAGAGAGTTGTAGTGGCAAGAGCGGCGGCCACCGCGTGAAGATTTTGCGCGTAGACGACACCGTAGCGCTGCTGTTCTGAGCCCTATAGAGTGCCTTCATACACACGCGCGCTTTGGCTTGAGTGGTGACATCTCAGCCATTTTTCCGCCCAATCGTTTTTTTATGCATTTTTAAGCGCGCGCAATCCGGTGTCACTCAGCTCGAGAGCGTAGCTTTGGTTAATGCATAGACGCCATTTTACCGCCAAAGTCACGCAACGAGTGCACGAGAGCGTCACGCGCTGGCACATCCAGGGCAACAATGGATGTCTTCACCCTCAGACAGACAGACATGTACGCACCTATAGAGCCCTAGGAACTGTGGCAAGAGGCTTGAATAAAGAAGAACGAAGCGCCGGCGACACGCGCGCTTTATGTCTATACTCTGTTTCACCTTGTGTTCTACCGCAGGAAAAGCTACAAGCGCGAGCTCCTTGCTCTATGGCACACCTCGGCGGCACAAGCTCTCGTGCACCAAGGGCAGCTGTCAACGCTATGAGCTCGCGCTTCTAACCTTCGCTGCGGTACAACGTAAGGTGAAACGGAGTATAGAGCCCAGCG
>JAZHYW010006393.1:0-16755 GCA_037355805.1 Ixodes ricinus
ATCCGTAACATGGGTCTAAAGTATCAAACTGCCCATCCAGGGCAACAATGGATGTCTTCACCCTCAGACAGACAGACATGTACGCACCCTAGAGCCAGGAACTGTGGCAAGAGGCTTGAATAAAGAAGAACGAAGCGCCGGCGACACGCGCGCTTAATGTCTATACTCTGTTTCACCTTGTTACAGTGAACTAGAGTATAGGGGTAGTGGAAAAATCGTCGGCGGCGCTCCATTGGCCGTGTGAAGCCAGAAGTGTAGACTACCGCGAGTGGCGCTGTTGTCGAAATCTGGAGGACATGACTACTGTAACACGGGATATGGCGTCGCGTACGTTCTCAGATGGTTTCTGTGGTGTATATGGTCGTTTTCGCAATTTGTTTTCGTGAATGTCAAGTGCTTAGCGTTATGATTACATAGGTTCGAGTCTTGTCGCTAAGCAATGAAAACGAAGAGAAAGAAGACAGATGCGAACCGCTACGCGCCAGCATGCAAGACGGGTTACCCCGGTTTTAACTACATTGCCCAAGTAAGCTTTAAACATTAATTCATAGACGTTGAAATACCCATAAATTATACACAGGCCACACTAATGAACCGCTAAGATCAAAAACAGCTACGTTTGGCGCGAACTTCGCAGGCAGGAGTGCTCCGGAATCGAACACCAGCGCTACCTGGTAGGTTCTACAGGAAACGCCTCACCTGGAAGCCGGCGATTTGTCCACTACTCCTATTCTAGCTCACTGTAACCTTGTGTTCTACCGCAGGAAAGGCTACAAGCGCGAGCTCCTTGCTCTATGGCACATCTCGGCGGCACAAGCTCTCGTGCACCAAGGGCAGCTGTCAACGCTATGAGCTCGCGCTTCTAACCTTCGCTGCGGTACAACGTAAGGCGAAACGGAGTATTCGCGACTCCAGCGAAATCGACGCCGCGTAGCGGCGACGCCGAGAAGCTCAGAGAGGAGGTCGTTTCGACTCTGTCGTCTGCTATCGCTGCTTGGTTCTCGTATAGGCAGCATAGAAACAAACATCGTTCCCAGTAATTATTTTTATGCTTCCGCCGTGTCATTCCTACGCACTGACTAGAAGAAGGTTTCTACCTTCGAAAAATCGCTTTGCTTTCATATGTAACACCGATTTTACGCTGCAGTGCAAGACATTTATGGTGGTCCGCGTGTTGAACGACGAAAACGACCTCCTTTCGTCCGCCATTTCGCCTGACCAGCGCGCCCCTATAGTTCGCTGGAGTCGCGAATAGAGCCCTGCTGACATGGGCTCGTCTCGTGCTTCCTAGATATTGCTGTAGTTCGGGAGAAGCGTACCGCCTCAGCTTCGTGGTCTTCTTCGCTCATCGCACATCTGCCATCAGCCACAAATTCTCCTAGGGCACGGAACTCCAGCGCCACTCGCGGCATCTACGTTGGCCGTCTTCACGCGGCCCATTGTAAGCGGGCGCCGCTCTTGCCACTACACCCTCTAGAACACTGTACCTCGGCTAATGTTTAGACTCCATTTCACCGCACAAGTCACGCACTGACTGTGCGAGCTTGTCACGCGCTTGTCATACTTTGTGTAACAAAGGATGTCTACACCCTGTAACAGGCAGTCATGCAGCTGTCCTAGTTCTCTAGGACCCTGTTATTTTAGTTCATATAGGAAATATTCAGTGGTGGCCATAGCTGTGTGCTCGACTGCTGTGGGCTTGCTGACAGTGAGGTTCCACTAATATGTTTGCAACGTGCATTCCGCAACGTCAAGATTGCCTGTTCTTAGCAGCTTATTAGTGAGGGCTCTCTCATGACGCTAAACTCCGTGGAGTGAATTATGCGACTAATCACCGAAGAACTCTGCCCGATTGCACGCCCCCTTTGCGTGCGATGCAGCAGCCAGTGTGCTGGCGCCACGCGCAGAGCAAAGACCACCGGGCAAAACTCGTCGAATTTTCGCGAAACGTTTGTCTTGTGGAGTCCAGCCTTGAGAATGCGCAATCAACATCGTCCTCAAATTTGGCGTCCCCCTTTAGCAGCGTTATTTTACGTTACTCAGCTTACATACGCTTACTTCGGGGTGCGACCGCAAGTCATTGCCACATCCGTGCTTCGTAGCCCGGGTGAGAAGGTACAGCTGCAACGGAAAAAGAGTAGCACAAGTGACCGGCGACCGGAGCGGCAAAATCGCGACAAGCTGCGCAATAGACCGATCTCACCAAGCGTTCCACGCATGCGTGACGCCGCCATTACTGTAGTTCATAGAAGGCAGACGCCAGTTCACGAGATAGCCCATGCCGCCTCGTGCTCTGCTCGCGCTGACCTCCAGCAGGGTTGTCGCGCGTGCAGAAAAACTACAGCTCCCACGATGCACGTCGGCAGCGGTGGCGTATTCAAACTAACTGGTGAGATCGGTCTATTGTTCCCGAGCACGCAGATAGCGAGAGTGACAGTCATGTTCCATGTCTCAACGCGGGGCGGCCGGCAGAAAGCAGCCGACCCTAAAGCCCGCATTTGAAAAGCTATCTTATCCCTCAACTTTCTGCCGGCCATCTCCGGATTGAGACATGCAACATAACTGGCACTCTCGCTATCGGCGCGCTTGGGAACAATAGCGCCGCGTGTTGTGACTGTGCCGCTCTGGTCATCGGTCATTTGTGCTACTTTTTTTCCGTTGCAGCTGTACTTCTTTGTCATGCTTTGCTCGATGCACTGGGGTGCAGGGGACTTACGTAAGAAAACGGTGCTCTGTGAACCATCCCATTGAGTGCTTTGGGTGAGTTGGTAGTACTAAAGTTACTGGATCCTGCTAGACAGCGGCATCAGTCTCATAGCGTGGTCGCCATTTTTTGGTTCATGGAACCAGCAGTTTCTTCTTGACGTCAGGATTTTTGGTGAGCCGATCCGAATTCCCGGTGACAGGTTGCTTTATGAACATATTTGTTGAATATCGATATTTTGATATCCACTCTGGCGATGCAAGCACACATCTTCGCACTGCTACAAGATGCGACGTCGGTATTTGCGGCATTAAATAAATTAATTCCTTGTGTTAAAATTAACAAGAACTAAAAAGTGACGTTATAGAGATCTGTGAATATTAGCATCAATAATTTGGTTTCATGCAGAGTGTCACAGACGCTTATATTGGCAAGGAACGCTTTTAGTACTATGATGCTTCATTCCTATCTTGGCATGACTTAAGCAGAATGACCATTTGGATGATTTAAATGGACTGAAATGGCGATTTTCAATGATAAATGAATGCGATCAACCAATAGCTTTTGTTATTTGGTTTTCTGCATGTCAGTACCTGCTTGTGTCCGCCTAACATGCAGAAAATAAGTGGAGCTACTTTCAAAAAGCACGAAACTTCCGAATCGATTGCTCATTTGATTAATTGAATAAGCATTTCATTCTTGATCTCTCCATACATGGTGAGTCGATCTAAATTCGCTTGTGACGGGTAGTTTTATATAGAGTTTTCTTGTATGCCGATCGTTTGCAATTGATACATTGACAAGATACGCGTGTACCCTGGCACCGCCACCACATGCTGCGTCGGAGCTTCGAGGCATTAAAAATTAATTTCTTGTTTTTTTTTTAATTCACTATAAGAGCAATATCCTCTTAAGAAATGTGTGGAGACAAGCATACTTGATAATTTAATTGCATGTACAGTATCAAAAGCGCTTATTCTATCCAGAAAAGCTTTCAGTACAATGATGTTTAAAATCAATTTTGGTGCTACTTGCACAGTACAACTTTACCCTCCTCTATACTCACCAAGCCTGGCAGTTCGACGACGGAGCTATTAAGTGCCCGATCGCAGATTTGGAGCACCAGGTTCTGGCAGCACAGAGCATTTCTCGGGGAGCCTGTAGTCAGCGCACAGCTTTTGCAGCAGCGAGGATCCGAAACATTGTTCTGAAACGGGGTCGCGGATGATATTTTCAAACCAGTCGAGAAAAGAAGTGGTAGCGCGAGCAAAGCGAGGAGCACGAGAGGACATTCCATCGCTCGGGACAAGTATGTTTCGGCGTCTCGCCACAGCGGGGCGCCCGTTACATTCCTCTCCTTTCATCCGTTGAATGCCGTTCTACCTTTTCACTTTTGGTGGCTGCGTCTCGTGGCGATCTGCCAGCGTTTGTCAGTACAGAGGAGGCTATGTCATAGCACTTTCGAAGACTGGAATATTTGAATTGACCAAAATGGCGATTGCCATGGCAACTGAGACAGATCTGTGAATCAGCTTGCGAGGTTTGGTCATCTTTCGCTTTGTATTTGTTAGCTATTTACTATACTTCTTTTAGGTATAAGTACAGACCCAGCCGTTGATACGAGGTAATGGAAGCACTCAAGCAGCGTCAAAAGCGCAATTCCCTTGACCTTTTTCGTTTATGATTGGTTCCACGATAATAGAACACGTGGTGAAACATGTCCAACACCATGATGGTGTCCTCTTGACGCTATCTGATTTCTCCCATGAGCTCGTTGCCTCGGCTGCGTCTGCTCCTAAGCTGAAACGAAGTATAGAAGGCAGGCAAGAAAATGGCGCTACGTTCTGATGATCCAGTGACTTTAGTGTGAACCATCTTATTCCCCGCATTTGGAGTGAGTTTGTAGGAACAGGGGGCAACTGTACTTTGTCCCCATAAGAGGCAAGACCAAGCGGAACAGAAATTAATAACTTAATACCAAAGGGGAAAAACGCTGAACAAAAGAAATCAAAACAACCGGAAGTGCGCAAAGTTCCGGCGATAGCAAGCGGTAGTGAGCTGGTTGGCAAACAAACACCAGTGAATAGAGAGTTTTAGTAGATCGTTCCAATACCTCTGATAACGATACGATGCATGCGCAGAGGCGGCGGCAGAGTCTCGGGCATCCTTATCGGAGCCATCGGGACGATCTATACTAAAACCCTCTAATAAAGGTTTGCACCTCGTAAAATATTTGCTGTAATGCTTCACGTTACTTTCAAAATTTTGGGGCTTTAGGTGGGCGCAGGTGTGTGCTCTTTCAGTGATGAGACCTGTTTTGTTTGCTTTCAGCTATGTACAGCCACCAAGAGCTATCCTGCTCTTCAGTTCGGCGTGGCCTTCTTTGGGCTCGAGTTGGAAGACAGCGCGAGGGAGTGCGCCAAAAAAGAGAACATGCAACACGGCGCCGGATTTTGGCGTGTACAAAAAGTGTCTGACTACATGAAGGCTGAGATTAGAAAGGCTGATTTTGTATCTAGGAACCCTCGGTGCTGATTTAAGTGAGGCACACAATAAAAGCGACGATCGATACCATACTCGGAAATTTTCTCGGCTCTTACCTCGAAACTTCTAGACATCATTTTATAGAGAAAAAAACAAACAAAAAACAAACCTCCTGAAAAGTTTCTCACTCATAGTTGTACTGTGTTTTCGATGGAGCCAATCAAGCAGTACTAGTAGAGACATTTTTAACACTGGAGACTGGGACAAAAGTACAAACACGACACATATCTCCGAATTTGGAGATCTGTGTCGTGTTTGTCCTTCTTGTCCTCACTCTCCAGGGTTAAAAATGTCTGTATTCAACCAGCTCGCCTGCACCCTTGCCTTAACTTCATTACTAGTACAGCATCGTAACGGCGCTCATTCTCTTTGTGCGCTTCCCATCATCTGGTAAACAAGCACGCACTGCGACAACCTTGCACTCTTCCATGTCACGTAAATCCGATCGTCTGAGCCCTCAACGCGGTGAGCGCAAAGAAAGAGTGAGAGGACACCCAGCAACGATAGACACCCTAGCAACGGCGATCACGCCGAATCGGCTGCTCGGCAACGCGCGGGAACTTCAATTTCGGATTTGGACGGAGCGTGTATTACTCTTGAAGCTTGTTAACCCAGCCCCCACCTGCATTCACGGCGCTTCGCGGCGACAATCTGCGGCAGCTCATTGCAGAACTCTTAACCCACTTGGCCCCCTTGTACGAGTGGCTTGGCGGCGTCCAGCCTGCAACCTAAGCCCAGCTGTCCCCCATCCACCTCCGGAAAGGGAGCACCACACCATTTAGTTCTGCGAAGTTTCGTCGGAAATATTCCGTTTTTTTTCTTTTTTTCAGTGTTAATCGTAAAAATGAAATCTTATTAATTTCGCTAAATGCCCCGACAAAAACAAATATGTTCGAGAAAAAAAAAGTAATCCCACTCTGTAGATCGAACCGGCGTCCGCTGCTTATATTGAAGACACATTAGGGAGATTTCGTATACCGCGTTTCCCCTCCGCTTAGCCCTCTGCAACGACAAAGCCGCTACTGCGCCAGCGCGCCGATGGCCTTGGCTGTTGATTTCCCGGTGTCGTAGCGAGTTGCGGAGAGCGTTGCGGGACGGCAAAAAAGATGTAACGAAAACTCTCTATTTCGACTGAGCTACGCTACCGCTTTCCGAGATTCGTTGTAACCACTGCCTATGTTGAGGCGGCGGCGTCTCATCGCCGCACCTCTTAGAACAAAGGGTCAGTATAGACTTAGAAAAAAAGGGTCAGATTACGGAGGAACGCTCTTGACACATACGTTCCTTCAGAAATGGAGGAATTTACGTCCCTAAAGCAGGGGAGCAAACGTTCCTCCATCGCCTGCATCTCAATATGGCGGCCACGAATCGAGCAAATCGAGCTCAATAAGGATTAACGAGAACACGAAGTCTATTGTATGAGCGAGAGGAGCAGCAAATAAAAACGTAACACGAGCTTTCCGCGAACTGTATTTATTTCCGAAGCCGGCTTCACTCCTGCAGGTAAAGAAACTTACGTTTCGAAAGCATGCAGTCACTCAGTCATCTCATCGTCAGGACTGCGATGTTAAACGGAGACAACCGGCACCCAGTTCGCGCACTTTGTCTTACCTTTGCTATTCCTCGAGCCACAATTCCTTCGTCAACCGTTGCGTCAACAGCACATCACGAAGGAGTGGTAAACCATTCGCCCGCAAAACCAAAAGCCGCTCTCGAAAAAAGCAAATCCGAAGCAGCCTCTGGCTCGTTTCCAGCACGTTAACACGAAATTATGGCGTAGCCGCGTAGCGCAAAAGGAGGTTAAATCGCTTCCAACCAGATGGCAGGGTCAAGCAGATTGATCGCAAGTAGCCAGGCTAGGTGGTGCTAGTTACCGCCTAATTCATGCTCTACAAACAATATTTTATTTTCCTGACGCTACCATTGCGCTTCGGAACCGTCTATTTCACACAGGTACACACATTACGCGTTCTACGGTACAAGCATCAGCTGAACATACATAGAGCACATACACATACATACAAACATCAACACAACAGTCGATGGAGCTTTTGGCGAATATGTGCTGCCGCCTATGGGGCAAAGGGCGAACCTGAGGCGCACTGGGTTGGAGAGTATTTGTAGAGAAAACAACGTGCACGTTAGGCTTCTTGTGTGCTACCGGTTCGTTTTCTTTATGGTTCTTCGAGGGGTCGGAGTTGTCAACTCACCTGACTGCACGAATCCAGGCCGCCCGCTTAACGGGATGAAGCTTACCACACGGAAAGCGACAAAAGCTAGTTCCGCAACCCGGGCGATAATAGTTCCGACAGCCGAAGGCTACACAGTTCACCGGCATGATTGCGGTGCACGTCGTAATCTAGAACGGGCGTCGTCAGTACGATGACTCGTGTTCACCTTGTTCGGAACATCAAAACTTGAGTCTCGAGTTTCGATGGTCTTATTTGTTTCTTCTTCTTCCGAGGCGCCCAAAAGGCGAGAAATGCAAGATGGCGGAATGTTTGGAACTAGATACCTCGAACCCAGGCGCATCAAATACTTCGCGCATGCGCACCGCGTATTTCTACAAAAGGTCCATTCAACAACAGCACACTAACCTGATAACTACTCCCGAGCTCTGGCTTTCCGTCTTTTATACTGGTCGTTTTGAACGTACGGACTTTTTTCGGTGACTCCTAAGCCAATAAAATATTCCCAGCATGTTGATTTTTTTCCAGCTATGTCATACATCTGGAGAGTATTTTTAATGGCTCAGGGGTGAATCTCTAATTAAAAAGAAAACGCTCGATCATGCCGTAATTATTTGAAAGCCAATAAATCGAGCCGCTCCAATGCGGTTCGAAGCCTGGGTTTGTTTCCCCGCACGGCACTTCCTAGCCAGTATTCCTATTGTAGTGTTTGTTTTTCTATTTGTGCTGTTCGTGCACGGCTGCAATTGCCGTCTTGAATTAATCTGTGTAGAGCGGATATTCCTTCAGCTGGAAGCGATGCTTCACGGACAGAGATATCGCTTTTCGATCAACTTGAATGCAGTCAACGCCGCGACTTGCGGCAGGTGTTAAGGCTGCGGTCTCACGGCAGCCATCTTGAACAAGGCGTTAGTTCAACAAATAGATGGCGACACGCACCCGTGGGGTGGCCGGAAACATTGGTTCACGGTGGGATGGCTCGAGCACCATCACGTTCCCCTTGTGGCCTTGCCTCGCGCCGCTGCCAGCTGTACTCAGCTGGCTCAAGTAGCATGGCCCAGCAAACGCATGTATGCGAGAACGACAGGCTGGGTATAAATTGTTCTCTGATATAGAAGATGCGGTTCAGCGGTTGTCACGGGCTTTCGCAATAAATCTTACCAAGAAGGAATCAATTGTTGATTGACGTGTCAATATTCTATCAATGAAAACTTCTTGCAGGAATGCACGCTCAGTAGACTCAATCTTCCAAGACACCAGTGGAAGCGGACGTCAAGTAAACTGCTTCCCGATTTACGGTACTTACCTTCACCATTATAATGACGAGTGAAAATAACGTCACGAAATATTGTGTTTCACGGGATCTGGAAGATGTTTTAAAGGTTGTTACATTATAGTAGCTCAGAAAACAGACGTCGTTGCAATATTTTCGGAAGTACCAACACACATATTGTTGTAAGTAGAGCTTAGGAGGAATGTGATGAAAACCATCAGAATAAATAGGAAGACGTTTATTTGCAATGAAGACACTATTAATGAACGGCGTTTAGCGACGGCAAGTTACGAGCGTTCGGGAATTTATAAGTTCTTGTGATTGCTAACAATGGACATGCGGACAATGACGACCAATTTTGTCGGGAGATGGAGTAGCGGTGATGACCTGATGTCGGATGACTCGTGGCAGACGAACAAGCAAGTTTCTTCTCAGCGAATGGTAAGCGTCCAGTGTCAAGCACAGCACGTGGCTACCAACGTTGTTGACGTTTCGAACACTTACCGCTTTCGACAAAAGTGCTGGCACCTGGGCTAACTACTGACTATCCGGCATCTGACGTGAAGTCAGCGTGGTCGACTGCGTACTTCTAAGTGGTTGGAAGTTTACACGATGCCTGCCACGACGTACAAACGCGTCATTGACGTTCTACGCTCTCTTTTCCCTACTTTTGCCCTACAGAAAATACTTTTCTCTGATAACGCGCCAAATCTTGCTTCAAATAAAATAAACAAATCCCCCCCCCAAAAAAAAAGCAAAAAAAAAACCGGCATCAGGCATCATATTAGTGCACCATACCATCCTGCAACTAACGGGCAAGCAGAACAGATGGTGTGCGAAACGAAAAAAGCCCTCTTGAAGCTTACGGAAGAAGCAGTTCAGTGAAGAATCGACAGGTTCTTGTTCCAGCAGCACGCGACGGTCTCATCTTACAGGGTAAAAACACCCGCCGAAGCAATGTTCAGCGGACGAAGAGCCACAACCCTCGATCTCATAGATACTAAGGCCATGAATGAAGATCGAGAGATTCCCAGACCGGGAGTAATGGCAGATTATTCGGTCGGACAACTCATCTACGTCAGGAATTTCAGCGGAAGTCGGGCCTTCCATGTAAAGCTTGAGTAAAAAGGCTCTATGTTGGTTGACAAGAAGGTGTCATCCCTCTGAATACGTTGGATATCAATGCCCTTGAGTGTAAATATAACGAAATCACAAAACTTTCTTTGTGTATTGTGTAACTGCCCTGTATTTGGTAGTAGAGACTATGGTGGTGATTTGGACCTTTCACACCAGGCTCCTTTTCTTATTTTTCGCCTCATACTCCTTTGCGGTTTCAGTAGGCTTCAAGTATCTTTGGAACGGGGACACTTTACGTCAACGAGGCCATTTATTCCAAGTAGTCAATCGGGGAATGCTGCTAGAAATCCGTCCTTCATATTAACGAATAAGCCGCACTTCTGCACATTGCAGTTTTCCTGTTCCACGTACAGTTGTAAAGCAGCATCCTCATTGATTCTACCATATTCTGTTGCGGGTGAAGAAAGGTCTTTGGGTACACGATACTTGAAACAAGTCTGGCACTGTCGTTGTGGTACGACACCCACTAATATCGTCGTCCTTATAGAGCCTCATAAATGTAATCATTACCTCGTCACCTCATATTGCTCTTCATCAACAGTAGGTACAATAGGCTATTGCCATATTACAATCCAAGAATTGAAAAATTGAGTCGTTCAATCCTTCAACATGTTTATTACTTATTATTTATATAATGTTATTACGTTACATTACTCTCGAGACGATCGGCGTCCATCGTCGATCTTCAAATACTTATATAAGGAGGGGGGCGATCGGTGGCCGAGTGCATGTTCAGCGCACACCAGTGCTCGGAGCACGTGGACCGAAAGCTCGCGCTGCAGAAGCCAACCCGCCCCCTGCCCGTTTCTATCTGGAAGAGCATCATACCGGCGTGCGGTCGTGTATCATTACTGCGTGTTGCACGTTAAAGACCCTCAGGTTTGCGGTTGTACCGCACTGGCTAAATTGCTCGTCTACACCTGAGACACCAGACGCCCACTAAGACAGACTAACTTCCGGCTGTATAAACATGCACACAACAATTTGCAATTAGACGCACAATCACAAAAACACAGCGTGCCGCCTCTTTTCTTTGGACCGTCTTTTTTTTAACCAACGCAAGCTCGCGCGTTCTCTCTTAGAGACGGTTAGAAATAACGTTGATTAGAACAGTCGCACATAAAACCCGCGTTTCTCCTCCCCGGCCGCTTCTCCTCTCATTATGTGTAGGTGGTTAAAACTAAATAAGCTATAATAATGGTGTATTATTCATATTTAGTTTCAGTTTCAGTCAAGGGAAAGAAGGTTCGCGGGAAGTAGGGCCAACTAAATAAGCTGCGCTTAGAGTACCGGCAGACTCTTCCCTGACAGTGTTGTGGGCGCAGCCATTTTGGTGCTTGTGCAGAGCAGGCGCAACTGGCGATCGTCATGATTCAAAATTGCGACTTCGAAAGCATTAGATCCGGTGTTAGGAAGCTATATTAATTGGGGTTGTGTGGATATTTATACAGCGAGTCGTTGGTCAGCCATTTCCAGGTTTCCGACCAGCTCACTCCCTGTGGATGGGAGAATGTCATGCAATATTGCTTTTGCTTTGTCGGAAACTGTTTAAAGCGTGAGGACGGAAAAGCGTTTTCTTGTGATTTCAGATACAGCCTCTGGCCAACTGGATACCATGATTTTTAGCCGCTGATATGCGCCAAGTGTCGCTATACTCTGAAGCGTAGCTTATTCAATGACACTATTCATGCCCTTGTTCAACAAGCTTGTAATACCCGGAGGGGGCCATGACGTGAGCCCCCGTGGATTCCACAAACCTTTTGACACTCCACCTCTTTCTCATTGTTCCCGCTGGCTGCCAGTAAATTAGCTAACGCAGCAGATAACGTCACTTGGCCATATTGTGGCTTAAAATCATGGTTTGCCAGTTTTCTGAAGCTTTATCTACAAATCACAGGAAATGCTTTTCCGTCCTCCATGAATGTTTAAACAACCCGCGACAGAGCATAGCAGTATTGTACCAGCTTCCTAGCACCGCATCTAATGCAGAGGAAGTCGCACTTTTGGATCATGACGATCGGCAGTGTGCGTTTGCTCGGCACAAGACCCAAAATGGCGGCGCCTAAAACAACTTTGGGGAACGTGAGTGCAGAGACTAGTGCCACTAAATAAGTCACGCTTCAGAGTAACGACACTTGGCCATATTGCGGCTTAAAAATCATGGTTGCCAGTTATCTGAAGCTTTATCTCGAAATCACAGGAAACGCTTTTCCGTCCTCCACAAATGTTTAAACAGTCCGCGACAGGAGAAAAGCAATATTACATGAGCTTCCTAACACCGGATCGAATGCTGAGGAAGTCGCACTTTTGAATCATGACGATCTGCAGTTGCGTCTCACTCTGCACAAGCCCCAATATGGCGGCGCCCACAACAATGTCGGGGAACGGAGTGCCGATACTCTAAGCGCAGCTCATTTAGTGGCTCTAGTAGGAGACTTTAAGCGCAGCTCATTTAGTGACTCTAGGCATGAAATGAACTCGGTGTATTCTTTCCCTCTTCGTCTTTATCGTTCATTGATTTCAATTATATCGAATAATGAACACTTTATATCACGCTACGCTTGTGTAATTATTTTTCTTAGATTTATTAACCTGACCCAGTACGTAAACCGTTCATTTATCGATAGTAAATCTTCAAATATATTTTCCAAATGTGAAGGTAAAACGACACGGATATTGATGACTATACAGACGCCAACGCCGCCCTCGAAAATTTTTTTGAACTTAGAAATCAGCAGTTTTGTCTGCCATCCGCCAGGTAGCGCAGCAAAGAGCACCCACACCGTTTTTAATTGCTTTTTAAAATTAGCTAAGCTCTACAACTATCAAGAAACCAAAGCAAGATCATTGGGAAAATCTAATACATCGCAATGTATATATATTCCATACAATAAATGTTATTTGATGCCAATAAATCTGTTTGATGTCCAAAAAAGATGTTGCGTGAAAAACAGGTAAGTTTGAAGGGCTCCCGGAGCGTTATCACTTTGAAAATAAAAAAGCCAGCGTCCACCTCTTGAGCAACTATTGTAGTTCTAAATATTATAAAAGATTTTACCATAGTTTACTTATTTACTCAGCGGTATTTGAATTAACACGACTCGAAGCACAAACTAATGCTACGTTTTGATATAAAATATATAAAAAAAAAATTTAGACAAACATTAAATTGTTTTTGCATATTACCAATTAAAATCACTACATCTATAGCTAATTTCATTGCCCCAGCGTTTGTCATTAAAAACATATTTGTGCTGAAAAATGTCAATTTTAGGGCAATATTTGGAAAGCTTAAAAAACAAAAGTAGTGCAAATAAAAAAATGTTTATCGTTACATTTTCCTCCGACATCATCTTAACAAAACTGCTCTATTGGAACCGTGTTATCTTTAATAAATCGTTAATTAAACATGAGCCAGCGGAGCAAGTGAGGGTCCGCGCAATCATATTCGCAACGCTACAAATGCGCATGAACAGTATAAACCAATACATACATAATATCAAATGAAAGAGGATTGCATTGCCTTTCGAATGACATCAATCCCACAAAACAGTATTTAAAAAGATATGAGTAATGACCTGCCAAAAAGTACCTAAACTGCCACATTCAGTGGGACCGTGGCCTTAAGTGTACGGAGCTACCCCATGGCGAGCTTGAAACGTCTGGCGCTCATCCCAGCGCGCCACTTCGAGGGCAGTTTTTCCGGGAACCGTAGTATATTTAAACAGCAAAATAAAGGCTAGCTTTTTTCGATTTTACCTTTTTTGTGCTAAAATTTCATTGTAAATATAGTACTTTCCGTCATTATTTCGTACTGTTCAGTCTTTTCACCAGAGCGCAATCGCTCTCGGTGACCGACAGTCACATTGGCCACTGTACGATAGGAGCTTACCGTTCAGACCAGCGTTCCAACATGATTATCCGCACGTCGATCGATTGCACCTAATTCCTCAAGTGGTCTTAAACTCTTTAATTTAAAGGGGAATGTCAACCTGCGACACCTCGCCCCCTCCGATCACGGCCCGACCAGTGGCATCAATGCCCGACAGTTTACGTCATCTCATCTTGTTGTTACACCACTGATACGCGAACACACGGTCACATCGGCGATAGTCCAGTCTTCTGTTCACTACGCACAACACTGCCATCACGATGTTGCTGCTATGTCGCAGACACGCAGATATACAGAACCACGTTGAACGCCGGTTGGCACTCGGCACGGGAAAGCAGAACCGAACTCAGCACGGAAGGCACCCAGGCAGCCGGCAGGAAAACCTGCCCGCCTTGGACACAGTTCCTGCGATTTCCATAACGTCAAAAACGTCGATACAGTTCCGCGTGGTTCCGCTACCGTAGTTTCGCCTTCCGGGTAGTCCGCGTACGTCCCGCAATCGAGAGACGGCCATACCCAGTGTACGTAGCGCTGCTGGCACTGCTCGGAACTTCGCTGTTTCTAGCGGCTTTATTTGTTGGTTTGAAAAAATTAGTGGTAAAAACGTCAATGCAACCGAAATGTTCTGCACGTTTGGACTAGAAGACGGAATTAACGGCGGCCTTTGCTGCCGCCTGAAGCTCAATCAACCTCTACAACATTTATTTAACAACGTGCGCGACGTGCTCAAAAAAACGAAACCGAAAGAAGATGCCTCCCTTCTTCTTGAGTACGCTTAGGGGCGCTTCAGTAGAAGGGAGGAAGACGCGCCGTTGCTACCGTTGCAACCATTGCTACCGTTTACCTCCATTTTTTTAGACTGCAGGGTCAGGGCCCGGCAGTCGAGACGGCCGAGGCAGCCGAGTTACGAAATGTGGCCGAAGAGGCCGAGGCCCGAAGCCTGCCGCTATCGCAGCTGATCGCAGCCGCCCAGTGTATTATCGCGGACAATATGAGCTGAAACAGCGCTCCGGCCTGAGCACGGTACTACCTCCGCCGCCTGTCGCATCGCTCCCTAAACACGGCGCAACCTAAGGTCGAGATAAATTCTCACTTGCGCTCACTGCGCCGCTGCGCTCTTCCGGCCGTCTGCTAGCGAAAATATTGGTCGACGGAACCACCATCAGGATGCGTGTGCCGTGTGGCCCAATGTTCACGTTTTCAGCTAACGTGCATTTTCAAAGAAAACGCCGAAGTTAAACATGCGTTGTCACACTCGTATCTCCTCGAGGAGCGCTGCTCTGACGAAACTGCCTTGGCCCACAAAGAAGCCGAGCTGAATATCATCGAAACCATTTGAAGGCGCATCAAGGTAGCCATGTCACGACGTCCCTTAACCGTGCCACTGCCCACAAATCGTGAAGTAATCAGAGCTGAATGGGAGTGGCTTCCGGGCCGAGCCAGACTTCGTGGCCGCACTCTATGATTTCATTACCAGACAGGATGGCAGTGGTCGCGGGTCAGGAGTGAATGACGTGGTGCTAAATTATTTTGTAAGTTTTACTGCGCCTCGGAACCCCGTGAACCGGACTTCTGCCGACTGGAACAAAAGCGATGCACTACGGTTGCGACACACTGTTTGACGCCGTTCGCCAAAGTGCGCTGCCTCCTGGTATACCCGGTCGATCCTGTACAGTGCGATTGAACTTCAACGCCGACTATTTGTCTTACTGTGTCGTGACAGCATTTCCTCCGCAAACTTTCGATTAAGTTTCAATCTCTTCTCCTCGGGCAAATATATGACTGGCATCGCCACTTGTTCAGGACTAGAGTGTTTACGTAAAAAAAACATGGTGTCTTGTCAGCAGCTTGTTTTGTTTTGAAACAAACACGTGGGCCGAGGTAAAAAATAAATGTGCTTTAATGAACGTTTTGAATGCCAGTCAGGTTACGAAACCTTCTCAGTAACATGTACAACTTACCGTATGTTTTAAACATCTGCGATCCATGAAAAAGTAAAACAAGTAAATGCCTTGGAGCCGGACTTAATCCGGCACACCGATATTATTCCTGTCTTTGCGATGTCCTGCTGTGCATGCCATGATAATCGGCTCAGGTACCAACACTGCAACGTCTTTTGATGTGACTTTCAAAAATGCTCATCACAGCTGAAGTTTGAGACGCCTCAATGCTTTTCTTGCACCAGTCAGCGTTTTTTTAGCTGCAGGTGTACTGCGCGATGGTAAAGTTAATCATTTCCAAGAGGGACAGCAGGTGTAATCTTTTCTCCGCCCCTACCCTGCACACATGCCCGCTGTCGCACCCGCCGTCTCTCGCTACAGACGGCCCGGAAGAAACGCAGTGGCGCAGCGAGCGCAAGTGACAGTATCATCGGACTCAGGGTGCGCCATGTGTCGGAACGGAGGCGACAGGCGAGCGCGGGTAGTACCGTGCGCCGGCCGGAGCGCTGTTTCAGCTCATATTGTCCGCGATAGTACGTAGCAGTGTCGGCATCGTTTCGGAGCCTAGCGGTTTATGACGGATGTGTTTTAAACTTCTTTCTTTGTGAACGTCAAAAACGCCACGGCAAAAGAAACGACTGAAGGACCAACCTCTGCCGGTCATGGCCCCTGCGTAAACGGCTTAAGGGCAACTTGGGTGCCCAAATATTATTTATCATACAGCGCGCTGATCAAGCTTGTAGCAATGATATATGATATTTGTATAGTTTCCTTGGCGTCGGTGGATAATAAGGACTTTAATTTTCCCTTCCATCGGTCTGGATTTGTTTCTGCCTGTTTTGGTAAATGAAAAAAAAAAAAACTTAACGAGAAAAAAGAAAAAAAAGACCACTCCTTCAGGGATCAAACATTCGACCACTTGGTCTGTAGTGCCATCTTCTGCCTCTGCGCCAACTGAACGGGAGGAACTGGACCTCCTCCTTTCATCCAAACCGTTCCTCCCTTCTCTGGGGCAACTTGACCACAACAAAAGGAGGAACAGTCACCGTTGCTACCTTTCTCCTCCCTTTTTTCTT
>JAZHYW010006395.1:0-21743 GCA_037355805.1 Ixodes ricinus
CCACAGTGAAATCATAACCAGTGGTCCCACTCAAGGCCACTTCCGGTAATCGCGCATACACAGCGCTCCTCAAGCCGGATGGCGACAACTGAAGGTGTAAAACAAAAACAAACAAAAAAACAGGGTTAAAAAGAATCGCAATGAACTAAATTGAGTGCGTTAATGTTAATATTTTTAGAAAACATAATAAGCTAGGTTATAATGATAAATTAATATGGAAAGAAAAAATCGAGCAGTGACCGTTAGCTTTAGAAGTTCATTGCCCTAACCGAAGCCATGTTTTTAAACGTCGCCGGTCGCGTTGTCGGCGTTGTCGGTCGTGTTGCTGTTCTGCGAATTTCTCTTTCCTAGTATATTTCCCTTTCGGTTGGATCCTCGCTTGGCGTTTTAATGTCACGTGAGTTACCGAATCACGCTATGAATGTGTTCTAAATGGGCCTGCTCAGGCAAGAAGCCAAAAAGCCGGGGACTCACTTCGCCGTTCGAGATTCCGGGATTCCGCTTCAAGTTCGTTGCTGGTGAGTGCAAACATTTCTTAAAGTGCTCGTGCTGTCCTTCGCGTCAGGCATGGCACGATCGTCTTTTCTCCAACGCAGTGTATGTGACTCGGTTAATTTCTTGGGCGTATGATACGTCGGACGTGACTTGTAAAACGGTCGAACGTAATGAATTGCTTGTTCACGCTTTAATGATTTCGCAACCTCCACGTATCGAAGCTTTCACACCACTTTACTGGAAAAATATAAATATCGTGGCAAATGACGCGAATCAGGACCGAACCTGGGATTTGCTAATCTGTAAAATCATAAAAGAGAAGTTGGCATCATAATATAAGCATATAAAAAACACGCAACATTATAAAAAGTGAATTTACCAGCTGTTATATATTTGCAAACAGGCTAAGCAAGTTGACTGGGTACATTGAACATAATTCTGAATTGACTAGTCAGATGGATGTACCTCGAAGGGAATTAACGGGAAGGCACCTCTAAAAAAGCGTTGCTCAAACATGCCAGTTTCCTGGACTCACACCTGTCTTCTCTCTCTCCTCAGGATACCCTGTGGGTATGGCAGCATCTGGCACCTGTCGTTCAGCATGCGTCGAGCCCCCCCCCCTTCCCGTCAAGCTCCAGACATAATTTATCTCCGCTTGGCACGTCATGCAGTAAGACCCACAGTACTTCTCTAATTTAGAAGTATAAGGTGTGTCTCACTTCGTCCATTCACTGTATGCTGTTACTTTCTTGTTCCAGTACGATGGTTCCTCGGAGAATTAAAGAGAATACCGCGAGGGCGACAGACGTGTGGAGGCAAGCTGCAAGGGCCGGACACCCGAGACAAGGACCATCAGTAACCAGGGGGATAAAGTGAGAAAACTCAAGAGGCAGCTCATCATCTGGGCCACAAGAAGAAAATCGGAGACCGTATGCTGGGAAATTTGTCGACCTTCATCCTTGGGTGGCATGAGCATTTTCTGGTCATATTCGTACATGAGGTGAACTGTTACTGGAACTAGGTCGACTCATCCTTCTGCAGCTTACAGGGCGTTACCAAAGCTACGGCACCAGCGAGCCAACCGGAACATTTGGCTGAGGGACGTGACAACATATTGTGGGAGTATACTCCTCCTACGGAGAGCTCTCACAAACCTTGCTTCGTTGCTCTGATTAGCTCCAAAGGGCGGCAGCGTTTTTCTTTGTAAAATTAGGCTGAAACAGAGTGTAGCTGTAGTGTGGCCACTGAAATTGACATTGCGGCATAACATTCCTCATGAGGGTTCTGGCATCTATCCTATGATCTCTTATGCAATTATGAATGTCGCAGCCACAAGTGATCACTTGACAATAATCTGCAACTCGTCATATGACAAACTGCGTAAATGGTTGGGTAAGTGCAGTAGCGGCAGTTTTGCATATCTGGGAAAAAACAGTGGCTGGGAGGGCTCTCTTCCTCATCACCATCTGTCTCAGTCAGGGCTGTCTTGAAAACCCCTTTCAAGTCATTAGTCAGAAAGGGAGTTTCTGGGATACCGCTGACACATAGTAATTTCCGGCATCTATGAGACACTTGAGAAGGAAAACCTTATGCAGTTGCAACCTGCGAACCAGGTTGCAAACTGTGAGGACGACTTAGATCAAGTCCTGCTTTGTACGAGTGGTCTCTCAGCATTTGGCATGCAAACTGTGGAGCAGTTATGGCAATTGGAACTTCAGGCTCCTGAATACTGGAACTGTTGCCATCAGCACGACAACCACAGCTGGTTGTCGTGCCAGTAGACCTCGTTCTGAAGTCACCAGAAGAAAACAATAACCAGTTGCTGCCATCATTTGTGTTAGCCAGTGGTCAAGAACAAGACTTTTCTCTCTTGAGCTTGGACAACGTGTTCTTTAATTAGTTTTCTCAAAGCCCCTTTGACACGCAATGGCACACATAACCTAGCTCAGTGAACACCCTACCTGTTAGTAGTGTTTCCAGTTTGTGCTAAATCACGAAAAGAGCCCTTGCAGAATAAGGTAGTGCTGTGAAAAAGTAAATTTTTAATTCCTCATACCGGAGATTCCCATCTGTTGGAGTTTGGATAGGAGCAAGCTGTGGTCTGCGCTGTTAAAAGCCTTTCTGAAGTCTAACTGGACGATCTCGCACGGAGTTCGGTTGTCGAGGCTGGTGCTGAGTGCATGGGTGACAGCTGCAAGGGCCGATTCGCAGCTTCTGCCGGGGCGGAAACCGTATTGGTGGGGGCTAAGGAAGTTCGATAGCTCAAGGTGGGCTAAGAGTCGCTTGTTAATGACTCTCTCCATTGTTTGGCAAACGATGGAGGTTATGGAGATTGGTCGGTATGAGTGGATGTCAGACTTGAGGGGGCACCGTGTCCCTTTTCGAGAGGCGTTACTGATGCAACTTTCCAGGATTTAGGAACAGAGCTGTGGGAGAGAAAATCGTTGAAGAGGCGAGTGAGGACGGGGGAGATACGGCCAGCACAGGATTTAAGCAATGCGGGGTGGAGGCCGTCTGGTCCAGGGCGTTGAGAGGAGTTGACACGGGCAAGGGCTTCGTAGGTTTCACTTTGAAGAATGACTATGGAAGAGAGTGTGGTTGCTGGTGTGGCCTCGACTGGCAGAGTTGTGGGTTGGGTGGGACAAAGGTTAGGTGCGGTAGGGTCGAGTAATGCTGCAGCCTGAGAAAAGTGGTAAGAGAAGAGCTCTGCTATGTCGTCAAGATTGGAATAGGGCCTGCCGTGATGTGTGAAGACCGGCGCATGGAACATTTTTTTTATAGTGAAAACATGCCCAAGAGTTTGGGCTGGCAGGTTGCTTTTGCTCCTAGTTGCTGTAGGTAATCGTTATGGGAGATATGGATGAGATGCTTGACTTCGGTACGTGCTTGGTGGGCTTGGTTAAGATGAGTGGGATTTAGAGTTTTTTGCGCTTTTTTGAATAGCCAGTGTTTACGTCTGATTAAGGCTGCAATCTCCTTTGTCATCCATGGAAGGCTGCCGTGCCTCCTGTTGATCCTTAAGGTGAACACATTTGTGCTGAATTGCTGATATGTCGAGCGAGAGGTCGTAGGCCTCGTCAGCCGATGGGTGATCAAACACGATGGACCAGGGAGCGAGGTGGATGAGCTGATTGAGATGAGGGGAATCGGTTTTTTAGAACTGCTGGAACTTCTTGGTCTTGATGACCTCTCTTAGGAACTGAGCAATGGATATTGGTGAGGAGAGCACTGTGATCACTGCCTGGTAGGCTGGATTTGACTGTGCAGCGGTAGGATAAGGTGGGATTATTGGTGCGGGCGAGGTCGAGGAATGTAGCGTTGCTGTTTCGAGAAATGTAGGATGGGGCGTCACGAAGTTGGGTGAGGCCAGCAGTTTCCAGTACGTCTAACAGCATGTCATCGAGTGGATCAGATGAACAGTGCAGAGAACCTGCTGGGGTCGATGCGCTGTAGGCTCTCTTGGAGGAGGGCGTACGATTGTTCACGGAGGGAGGGTGGGCAATAGGTAGACACCAGAAGAAGCTTTCCATGTTTGCAAAAGACCTCGACGAAGATGGCTTCTAGACCCGGAGGGGTGAGGTGGTCGAGACGTTGGCAGGGCAGGTGTTTTGGCATGGCGAGGACGGACGCCGCCGCCCCAAGTTGAGGGACGGTCTTGCTGGAATACAGAGAATTGTGTGAGTCATTAATTGCCCATTAATTGCCCACCGAAGACAGGCGTCCAGCCATGTCTCGCACACAGCGAATATTGTATTCGGGAAAGATTACTTCAGTGCTTTAAAGTCAGGTAGCTTGTTCTTTAGGAAGCAAACGTTGGAAAACCAAACGTGATTGGAGTCTGCAGACTCCAATCGCGCACTTTTCGCATGACAACTACGCCAAACGCGGAGTTGTCGTGCGAACGGTGAACGCTGCCGATGTTGTCGCTCGCCGGAGGCGGGTCGAAGAACTGCTTGGTAGAGCTGGGGATGATGGTGGGGTACGCAGGGGCTCCGTGCTGCTTAGGGGATGGAAAGAGGTCATCGGCCAGGGGTGGGAGCTGACACGCCGCACAGAGCCACTCAGTTGATAATGAGGAGAGGCGTCTATACAAAGCGAGAGATACATCTTCGCATTTCTGGTGGAACCACAAATCACAAACGTCGCATTGGAGAGCGGCGACATTGTCGAACACAGACCGGGAACAGCAGGGGCAGGTGGGACGTGAGCCGGAGTTTGAAGGTACATCACCAGTGATCAGCAATAACAGGATTAGGTGAGGTTTATGGCGAGGGTGACGAGTGAAGAATGCTCAGCCAGGAGGTCGCTTCCATGGACGGCGATGTTCGATGGTGATGCTGCAGTCAGAAAGTGGCATTCTAGGTGCTTATGGTTTGTCGATGATAGGTGATATTTCTATCGAAGGGCCAGTAGCCCCGTTAGGCAGATCAGGAGACGGAGAGTTGTAAATGCGCGCCGTCATCTAACCTAACCTCTAAACATTGTGCTGAAAAAATTGACTGGCTAGATCCAACATACCTCATAGAAAACTGACCAGAGTGTGTTGAACGTTCATCTCTAGGGAGGAAGAAGTGACGAGGCAGGTCAAATGTACACTCCAAACACGAGCTTTGTCATTGACTCTAACCATCATTAGCCCTGTAACGTTACTGTTAACGCAAACTGGTTTGTAATGCACCACGTTATTTAAAGCAATGTAGCGTCTGCTGCCAGCTTTTCTTTTGCATGTGTTTATGAAATAGCTGTTTTGAAATGCCTTTACGTGCTACTTTACCTCTGCCTGTTTAGACTATGTTTATTGATCTTCGGTTTACATGCCTTTACGCTCTACCTGTTTAGACTATGTTTATTGATCTTCGGTTTATCATTTTTTATGCACATAGCTTGAAGGCTAACATTCAAACTGTTTGTACTACCGTGTCTGTTCGCTAATACCTCGTCAACAACCGCATCATTGCATGTGCTGTTTGTAACGTTTTCGTATCAATTGTACTATGTAGAGCGAAAATAAACAGTTGCCTGCTTGAAATAACTCTTGTGTGAATAAATTACCTGTGATTGTCGTCCAGTGGTGCGCACGTCACAATAAAGCGAAAACGCAACGCAAGCGGACGCGAGAAGCCGGTAAACAAAATGCCATGAGGGCCGCCATTTTGAAAAGCAAAACAATAAAAACGAAACATAAAAAGTGGTTAGTTACCCCATCCGTGGTGAGAGGGCGCTTTTACGAGTTTGAATAATTGTTTGAGGAACTTTCGCTCTTTTTAAATTATTTGGTTATCAATATAATTTATATTGTGTGAATAATATATAATGAGTTTAGTTCTACAATGTACTTTTATTCACACAAGGCCCTCGATCACGTGGTTTGCGATTACCACAGGCTTATTCTACAGTGGGCAAACTGTGTATGATAAACTGTGGTCATGTCATGTCGGACGCGTCGCAAAGGCATCGCGGGTGTGTCGAGCGTATGGTGGAGATTTAGAAGAACATAGAACGGTGTGCGAGAATTATTTCACATGGTGAGTCAAGAAACTATACAGAAGCTTCAATAACACGCATCTTCCGTCGAGAAAATGGTTGATTTCCCCACCAACGAGCGGGTCCCCTCGCATGTTCGGCCGCCACGTCCACGAGATCGTTTTACAAGTGAGCGATGCTTATTTAAATTTTGCGCTGAAATAACGTTGTGCCTTCTACTCTTAAAAGAGAGATTACTGATCGCAACGAACAACTGCTCTCGTTCGTCCTTTTAGACGACGTCGAGATTATCGTTTCCGGTCGCTCAACCACCGGTAGACTACGTTCTCGAGCTAGAGGCTACGAGAGAGATAGATTGTCGGACTTCATCACGTCGAAGAAATATTAACGTGTCGAGGGATTGTCCCGGCATCAGCTAACAATTACGGGAGAAAGTTGCGACTACAGGCTCCTTGGCTGGAGTCGCGGACCTGTGCGAACATTGTGCCGATGATATTTTTAATTTTATTACTCTTGCTGAACACGCTTCCTGCACTAGCCTGCCTCAACAGTAGGGAACTAAAACGCCAGGGCACGACCTGAACACAGGAAATCGTTGATTTATTGCCAGATTTTTTGTCCAACTTCACCGAGGCAGTTGGTTGCAGTTACAGGGACATGCTCCTGCTGATTATTGGAACAACTTTTTTTTGCGAGTTCGAACAGTAATCTGCTGAGAGATTCTTTCGGAAAGAGGGCGAAACAGTTGAAAAACAAAGAGCGAAACGGAAAACGGTCTATCAGTGTTTTCCTTTTTCGCCTTCTTCTTTATAAACAGGTTCAATTCTAGCTACTTTGATCCAGCTAGGAAAGATTCCACTTGAAATAATTTTATTTGTTAAGTTGGAGAGAACAGGACATATTACATGCGTTTCGTACTTAAAAGGCTCTGATTTGATGTCATCATCTCCGGCTGCAGCGTTACTTTTTAATTTGTTCATGATTTGAAAAACTTCTTGAGATGAAACCGGGACCAGCATTATCGAGTTCAAGCCTTTCCAAACACAAGGTTTGGTCAATCTGGTTATTTTGTTCTAATAGATACTGGTTCATATTTATAAGGATGCTGGTTCATTCTATCTATCTAGCTTGTTGTCCTGACAAAATCCTCTCATCTGATAAAATTTCCTTTAGAATACTGCAATTTTGTTTTCCATTTTATAATTCATTTTTTATATCCCACAGCTTTCTCTCGTCTCCAGAGACGCTTGCAATCTCTTCTTGATAATACGTACGTTTTGCTATTTTTTTAATCCGAACATAGTTTGTTTCTTTTCTTCTTTTTTTTAATTTACGAAGTTTGTTTCTATTTTTATTCTGAATAAATGCATGATACATCTTATTATCTTATACAGCTTAGCGGTAACTAATGGCTTCCTCTGCTTTTTCTTTCTAGATTTTGTTGTCTCCACGGGAAAGGCCTCATTATAGCACTTTCTGAAATTTTTTAAGAACAGTGAGAAGGCAACATCCGTATTTTCCTCGAAACACACATCATTCGAGTGTGTATTTTCAATTCGATTTTTAAAATACGTTAAAGTCTCAGTAATAATGGCTCGATAAAAAACACTTCTCTTGCGTTAATTTTTTTCTTTTAGAATAGTACTTCAACAAAAGGTAGGTAGATGGTCACTAATGTCATCAGAAAAAAAATGCCTGATGCAGTATCATTTGTGTTTATATTTCCATGGCAGATACTACGCGAGATCGCCATGTCAGTGGCACTGTAATCAAGTTACTGCCGGCATATTGGATTATTAGGTCAATTTCATCGTGTTTGCACCCTGTGAGATGGTATCTACATTAATAGCTCCAAGTGTAATAAAATAAATATAAAATTAGAAACCAGAAACAAATGTCGTTTGTCTAGAATTCCTAGAAATTATAAAACATCGCCCGACGGCAATGTTGATGCGGGACGGCGCTATCTTTACTCACACCCCATCGCGCATTTTCGGCGCCGGTGGCACGCCGCTAGGGCACACCACCAGAGCGCCTTAGCGTGAACAGGAGTTGGTGTATAGAAACATAACATAAAAGAACAGATAGACACGGTGCCACTGTTCACCGTCTTTTCTCTAATACCGCCCTCCCCACTTATCTAAAATATAAGCGTTGAGGTAAACAAATATTGTTGCTAATTGGGAACCGTGTCTGTCCTTTTTTTGTTGCTGTAATGTTCTAATAATATCTCAATCGCTTAACCAACCCACTCCCCCTGAACGTGGAGTATAACTCGCCAGCGACTCTAGCCTGTGGACTAAGAATGCTGAACTACACTTAAGTATGACTTGTCGCCAACTGTCGCCTGTGGACTAAGTGTGACTCGCCTCCGACGTTCCCCTGCGAACGAAGTATGGCTTGCCGTAACGGTCATGAAAGTAATTACGTTGCACGTATGTTTAGACAGCCAGAAGTTAGTCAGCCTTAATGGGCGACTTGTTTCTCAGCAGTAGATGCAAAGGTTAGCCAGTTCAGTACATCTAGCCTGGGGTCTTCGACATTCACCACGCAGTACCAATATGGGACATGTCACAGCACGCCGGTACAATGCTCAGCTATATCGAAACGGGTAGGGGTGGGGATTTAGCCCAGGATCCCTAAATTCTGCAGCAAGAGCTTTCGCTCCACGCGCTCCAAGCTGCGGTACGTTAACTCGCTCGGCCGACGGTGGCCTGTGGACGGGGTACGCTAGACTAAGTGACGTTCCGCCGTTGGTCGCCTGCGTACTAAGTATGCTGGTCTATGTATCAATTGTCGCAGGCAGACCCATGGTGAGAAACCCCACATAAATATTTTATGCGGGTCCCGTATACATTTTGTACGAGCCTAGTCGGATACATGATCCTGTACACGCATACGGGACCCACCTCCACATACAGGATCCAACATAACTATATAGGATTAGTATCCCTATACGATCCCGTGTAGCTATATATGATCTGCATCCGCATACATGATCCCGTCTATATGTTGGGACCTTGTGGTCGGTTTGCCTTGCTGCACACCCGACCCAGAGGAATAACTCGGAGCCAGAGGTTTCAAGAACAAGAAACTACATTTAATTGGACATGGACGATACGATCAATAGACTAACATCGTTACCAGCAGCGCTTGAGTCCGGGCAGCGACTGCCTGCGCGCCGCTTCTGATCCGTCTTATTAAGGCGACGCGCGCGCTTCGTGCGCGCGGCCGGCTTCCCAACTAACCACAGACATCCGTCGGACGTCCGAACAAGAGCCGAATATCCATTGCCGGAGCAGGACGTCCGTCGGATGTCCACTGGACATCCGTTTCTGTATATCCAATGTTGGACATGTAGTGGACGTCCTGCGGATATACGGAAATGGATGTCCGAGGGATATCCATTAGTGGATGTCCGAGGGCTGTCCAATTGCGGATGCTCGAACACGAATTCCAGCAGATACTGCGAAAACATCCACACAGTTACTTAAAAGTTGTCCCATTCTAAACAAAACGGCATTTAGTGCAGAGGATATAGACCTGTACCATGCAAGATTTTATTTTGAAAATATTTCGTGATCTCACATAAAAACAATTATTTAAAAAATGTAGATTATAGTTTACTATCATTTTTGTGAAACTAACCTGCTAACTTCTAGGGGAGATGCACCTATGAGGAAATCTAAAACAGATACAAAATCAAAAGCCAAAGAAGTTGCTACAATTCACACCAATATGTAATACATGCAACTACACATGAAAGAAATTTCATGATTTTTGTAAGGACTTTTGTGCATATAAAGCCACGCTCTGCTTGCCAAGATAGGAACATAAAACTACGAGATCTTTGTTGAGCTTGTTTCAGCTAATGCACAATGCAATCCCCAGGTTAATATATGAGAATGGCTTACATTTAGTGGTTTTTATTATTTTAGTTGGAATATGGGTACCGTAAAATCCCGAGAGATGCCCCACCCCCTAAAGATAGCCCACCCCTGTTCTTGGCTTGATTTGCTATATTTTATTAAACACCGAAGGATAGCCCACCCTTGGTAATAGTAGTGTTGAGATCAATGATGGCCTCGGCGTAAATGCGGCTAGTTCGCTATGGCAGGATATACCGTAAAAGCCCGCATATAATACGAGGTATTTTTTTTAATTTTGCCATGTAAACTTTGCGACTCGTATTATACGCGGGTCCCAAAAATGTTCAGCTTCGATGAGGCGCGAACGCTGTTTGACGTAGTTTCGGTTTCGAAGAAATATGGCGCTCAAAACAGCTATCATCATCATTAAAATCGCGATGTTCGAGGCGCCACCATCCGTCCAGTGAGGCTCGGCAATGGCGTCGGCGCGAGAACAATAATCGGCCGCCTTCAAAAGAAAAGTACTTTTGGTTGTGGACGACATCGGCAACAGTGCTGCTGGACGACCATTTGCCGTAAATGAAGGAAGCGTCCGCGGATAGAGACGACAAAAGCAAGCTCTGTTCGCGTGCAACGGAACGAGAAGAAGCTTTAGGAGCCCAAAGAATGGCGTGTTCGCCGACGTCGAGGCAAGTCTCAGCAACTTTGTAAAAGAGCAACGTGAACGGCACCTCGCCGTAAACATCGAGCTGCTGCACGAGAACTTTGGCGAGCCGACATTGGGTTGCTCGCTTTATGCACCGCGCCGGGTTTTCACTGCGTAGGGGCACGCTGGTCCGCTGGTCGCTCGCCCTTTCAAGAGGTGCGGGATTTCAAACGGGACCTCCCCACGCCTGGGTCAAACACCATCTAGTCAGCCGCTGTAAGCTACAGGTACGTTGACGGTGTACGTGAAAATAACCCGCACTCATGCCTTTGTCAACTTGTTTTCTTAGGGCTCCACGGTGCAGAGGGACCTCCCCACGCCTGGGTCATGCACCATCCAGTCTGCCGCTGTAAGCTACAGGTACGTTGACGGTGTACTATCGGGGAAAAATTAAATGCGAACAGCGGAGCGCGTGCCTTGCTGTACAAGCTGCGCCACCTTGAGTGAGCCTAGGGGCGAGGGTGCCTGGCCTACTCCGATGTGTTCACGCCCTTCGCTCGGCGCTCCTAAGCTTATGGCAGTGCGCCTCTCAGTGCGCTGAAAGCTATCACCGCTATCTTTGCTGGCTCAGAACGTGCGGTGCGAAGAAGCTCGGCCCACGCGCCGAGCAGACAAAGATAGCGTGTGACAGCTTTCAGCGCACTGAGAGGCGCACTGCCGAAGCTTGGTAGCGCCGAGCGAACGGCGTGAACACATCGAGTAGGCCTAGGCACTTGCTCCTAGGCTCACTTCCAGGTGGCGCAGCCTGCATGGCAAGCCACGCGCCTGCTGTTCGCATTTCATTTTTCGCCGATAGTACGTGAAAATTGCCCGCACTCATGCCTTTGTCAACTTGTTTCCTTAGGGCTGCACGGTGCAGAGGGACCTCCCCACGCCTGGGTCAAACACCATCTAGTCTGCCGCTGTAAGCTACAGGTACGTTGACGGTGTACGTGAAAATAACCCGCACTCATGCCTTTGTCAACTTGTTTTCTTAGGGCTCCACGGTGCAGAGGGACCTCCCCACGCCTGGGTCATGCACCATCCAGTCTGCCGCTGTAAGCTACAGGTACGTTGACGGTGTACGTGAAAATTGCCCGCACTCATGCCTTTGTCAACTTGTTTCCTTAGGGCTGCACGGTGCAGAGGGACCTCCCCACGCCTGGGTCAAACACCATCTAGTCTGCCGCTGTAAGCTACAGGTACGTTGAGGGTGTACGTGAAAATAACCCGCACTCATGCCTTTGTCAACTTGTTTTCTTAGGGCTCCACGGTGCAGAGGGACCTCCCCACGCCTGGGTCATGCACCATCCAGTCTGCCGCTGTAAGCTACAGGTACGTTGACGGTGTACGTGAAAATTGCCCGCACTCATGCCTTTGTCAACTTGTTTCCTTAGGGCTGCACGGTGCAGAGGGACCTCCCCACGCCTGGGTCAAACACCATCCAGTCTGCTGCTGTAAGCTACAGGTAATTTTTCCATTAAAACTTCAGTTGAGAGTCAGAGTCTGTCCTGTGTACAGCCTTCCACTTCGTCTTTTATGCGCTGTGTCAAATAACTTAGAACCACCTAGCTTGCATCGCCACCCTAATTCTGTCTTATATAGCTCCATTAATGTGTCAAAGGCACCACGTGCCTTCATTTCTTTCAGAAAGATGTCCCCCCAAGGTTTCACTAGAACATGGACGTGACAAGAGGAAGATGCCACTAGACGCATCGTAGCAGTTTTCCAGCTATTGCGCACCATCTCCGAAGAGCGTGACAAGAAATCCAATCAAAGAGTGGGGGCACCAGAAGCGTGGATGGGGAGAAAATACATACTAATAAAATTATCTCGTCATTATGAATTGGCTCATGGTCATTCTTTGAAACACCCAGCCTGGATATAAGAGTAGAACACATCTGAATATTCGAAATAGGTCCGATTTTGTACGTCCGTCGGATGTCCGAGAGAAGATTTGTGCAAATTTGTATATATATATAGATATGCCCGAATACCCGAAATTCTTGGTCGTACTAATGATTTTCAAAAAACCGTATAGGTCCGCCGAGGATCCCGCTTCGGATGTCCTACGGACGTACAAAACACCTACCTTTGGACTTTCAGCGGACGTCCGACGGACGTCCGTCGGACTTCTGCGGACGTCCCTCGGATGTCCGATATATCCAAATTGGACATCCGTCGAACGTCCGACGGATGTCCGCTGGTTGCATGGGTTGACTCTGCTGCCACGCGGGAAAGTCTGCCGCCAGTGCACCCGCGACTGGCAACTGGGCTGGGGAGCCGTGAGGGTCCCCACACTCCCCACCCCCTCAAACTTCGTCAGGAATGTCGATGACGGTGTCGTCGTTGTAGGCGCCAGGGGGTGGATGACGCTGCTGGTAGGACTGGAGTAGCAGGTCCGGTCGGCGCCGCTGCACGAGCACGACGGCCAGTTTGAGGTCGCGCTCGCCGAGTCTTGATGCGCGCGATGCATTCGACGTCCGCCCTCTTTCCATGATAGCCTCGTCCCACTAGAGCGACAAACACCGGTTTTTGTCCGACGACACTACAAACTTCCGTGTCGTCGATGCTGTCCCACTGCAACAACGAACACCCGTGACAATCGTCGACAAGCGCCGACAAACGATCGACGACGGACGAGTTCTTGTCTGTCGTTGGACTTGAAGCGCAGCAAGCAGTCCCACTGAGGAACATCTCTCGGAGACAAACTTAACCTCCTCGACCGCTTATGCCTTCTGTTCCCTCCCTTCCCACCCTTCTACCCTTCCTCCCGGAACGAGAAGCCCCTGGCGGCCACTCCTCGTTCACGGCCCCGCAGTTCCGGTCCCTCGATTGCATGTAGTTGTCGTGGGCGCGGCTTGCTGGCTGGCGCCGGGCGGTCGTGTTGTGAGAGGGAATTTGCTGTGGCTGGTTTTGCTCGCGCAACCTTGGTGCGCGAGGTGGTGTTTCAAGACGTTGAAGTCTACGCCCCTGCATCAGGATGGATGGATACACCCATGTGCGAGGACTGACCAAAGTAAGACCGCTCACCACGAAGTAGGACACGACGTTCCGCGGCAAGCCATTCCGGCAGACGAGAGGCTTGTCATCACGTTCTGTGATAATCGGAATGCCGTTTTGTCCACCAGAAAACGCGTGCCCTCGATCATTCAAATGTGAAGTTATAAACGTCCTCGAAATCGGCGTGAAATTCCGTGGCGCTCACCTAGAATTCATCGAACGACCCAAAAAGTAACGATTCTTGTATTCTAGTTTGGAAAAGTTTGGTGTCGATTGTCATGACTGTTTGCGGAAAGTCGCCAACGGCAAATGAAGAGAAGCGGAAGCTGTAATCAAGAAATAAAGTAATCGTCTCCACTTCAACCGTGTTTGTCGGCGCGTTTTATGCCCAAAGAGCAAAACACGAAAACCGCGTCGCCAGACTCTGTTTGTCTGTGTATTTTGATGTGTTTTGTTGACAACTCTAGTCCCACTAGGAAACAAGTTTCCTTGCCCCCGTGTTCTGCGTCGTGTCCACCAGGTGGGACGGCGGACTCCGACAAACAGGCTGTCTGTCGGTGTCGTCTGTCGCTCGTTGTCGCGTGTCGCGGTCGTTTGTTGCTGTCTGTCGCTCTAGTGGGACGCGGCTATGAAGGTGCCCGCGTTCGTGTGCCGCCCGACAGAGTGTGCTCCTCGAGCACGGTCCAGGTAGCGACGGTACGATGTGGCCCTCCGCTGAATCGCCGGCATAGGCCGGGTCCTTGGGGCCGTCCTGTAAGTGGTGGCCGCGGTCCATGGTCCACGGTCCCCTGGGTCGCCCCTGACGCACCGTCGTCCTTGGTGGCCCGGTCCACCATGAGCCCGGCCGCCATGTCGTTCCGATGGCGGAGTGTGGTTACGGTGTTGTCCACGAGGCTATCTTCGTAGAGAAACAAAGAAGCAGACGACATGGGTGCTTAGTTGAGGGTTGAGTCGTGACGTTATTTTCGCACCCCTTCCAGAAAGGTCGAAATAACGGATCTGTGTTGAGCACACAATCTTCTCACCCCTCTCTTGAAAAAGCGAGCAAATTCGTGGAAGTAGAAAACTTCAACCAAAATGCGAAAAAGGCGAAGCGGAGGAAACAAAACAAAAAAAAAGCTTCCTCTCCCTTTGGTGTCACCGATGTCGCAGGTTATACCGCCGCCGTGGAGACGAGGGGGCTTCTGGAACGGGACTGTCGTTAGTGTGGTTACGGTCCTGCGAGAAATCTTGGTGTTCTGCTTGAAAAATCGTTTAAGATTCGTGACATGAACAGCTCCGGTTTCTTCACAAGACTCACAGTGAACAAGTTCGTTAGTGAGTGGTGTGCACTTTCATGCATGCGAAACGGACCTTCCCACCTCGTTTGCAACGAAGGCTGCGAAGCCTCAAGCGGCGTCACTCAATGGGTGAATGCGCCGGAGTACAAAATCTCCCACCTCGAACTGCAGGATCACGTCGCCCCTGGTTGTGCCGTTCCGACTGACTCGCACTCGGGATGCGTCGAGATTTTCTCGAGCCTCTTGAATGTTGTCGGAGAAGCGCTTTCGGAGGTCCCTCCGAACTTCACGTAGGGGAAGCCTTCCTCAGACTTTGTAGACAGGAGGCTGTTACAATAGCGAAACGCGAACTCGTTGCCGAAATTCACTTGGGCAGGAATGAGACCCGTTGACCGATTAGTGGCTGTACGGGTTGCGAATGCCAGCTCCGGCAGTTTCGCGTCCCAGACCTTGTGGCGCTCAGTGCACTCTAAGAAAAATGACAACCCGGGGTGGTAAAATGGCGCTTTGGAGGCTTTGACTACCCAAAAGGCGAGTTACCAGCCTTTGGGCAAAGTCACGACACCAAACCGCTGTGGAATGACCACCTTTCTGCAGGTGACGACAGGGAGAGTGTCACTTTCGAATCTGATATTCACGTGCAGGCAGTCGTAAATGATATTAGTAACTTAGATAACTACATAAAGACTATAAATTATGTTCTTCCTTAGCTTTCGTGATCTTTTAAGATCCGCCAAGTTCACATCTGTTGGGCAATTCGCGTAAATTGGTGGAATACAAATTTTGTCGGCACGAGCAGCAACACTGGTTCTCAACAGCTGGGCCTGGCTTGGCATCAACAACAACGAACGACGCGTTTGGTCTGTCGTGAGTGTTTGCCGAAATGAGGTAAGGATATTGTTTTTGCCGCATTTAAGGCCCGTTCACACTCTTGCGACCGATAGAGACCAGACCAGTTTTTAAGCCCCTTGCGATCTCTCAGCACCAGCTCCGCTTTAGCGGATCCGGTCCTAAGAAGTCGCAAAAGGCTTAAAACCCGTCTGGTCTCTCTCGGTCTTACTCGGTCGCAAGAGTGTGAAACAAAGTAATTAGTGGTATATCTGATCGTATTGAACCATTGAACACTGAGACCGGTGATCGACAGGGTAAACATGCTCATAGGTATGTGACTGTGTCTGCCCGTACTGTTTTCCTCAATCTCGGAGCGGTTGGGTTTCTGAGCTGCACCTGTCGTGGTTGTGATCTCCCGGCTGTACGTACGTAGCGCGTGAACTTCCGATTCAGTAGCGGGTTGCAGTGCAGTGGCATTGTAGTAATTGGCTTTTACTAGATAGTAAAGCGATACGCACACGTCGTGCACCTCTACAGGAAATTGCCGCACGCACTACGCGAAACTCGTACAAAACGAATGGGTACAATATGTAAATAAACTTGTTTTTGTTGGAAAAAAAAAGGAGGCATGGTATAGTGGTTAAAGGGACACTCAAGTGGTTTTTGAGTTCGTGTTTTGATGATGACAGCTGAATTTAGACGCCCTAAGTATCCCTAAAAACCAAAAAGTATAGTCATACGGTGATTATTTCTTTAATAAAAATGTAATTGAAGGCCGCCAAACCTCGGATCCATCCGAAAACGAAACCACTCTCATTGGTCCTCGCACGCTTATCAAAAGTGATCTCGGGCCAATGGCGTTGGACGACGTTCCGTCGCGCAGTGATCCCGAGGTAGCCGCATCGGCCGAACCTCTTTGTCATTCGAGCTTCGATCATGGCGGAGTTCTCTACGCTCGAGGACCTGACGCCGTTAGAGGTTGAAATTCTTCGGCGGACAGCCGACCTGGGGATGATTTCCTATGACGCCACTCCGACGTGCGATGTGGACGATAGCAGCGCTTCGGAGTCATGTTCGGGTTCCGAGGACGACGAAACGCAGACCTTTTCGGGCGTTCTTCGATTTGCGGTTTGGGCAAGTCCTAACCAAACCAACGTTTGACATCGCAGCGTTACCTCTGGTACGCGATGTCAAGCGATGTCGCCACGTTGACTTTCGCCTCGGGAGGACGGAGGGAAGGCTGGTTCAGACATGTGCAACGAGCGCGTATTTACGACTGCGTCCGTTGCAACCGGAGCGACCGGAACGACCGCTCAGCGCCGCGCGTACACACCTGCAACCACTACGACAAGCGCAGTGGGTCGTCAGCACGGCGACCGCTTCTATACGCCGCCGTCAGCTGTTTCAGCGGCCCCTCTAAAAGGGGACGCACTGCTACTCAATGCCGTAACAGAATATAGACAGACAGTTTTCTATAGCCAAAAGCTTTATTATTTTTTTCTTGATAGGCTTGCAGGCTACAGTGGATGAAAAAAAGAAAATAAAAAGATGCAGTACGCCGTCTTGGACGATCACGACTCTAATACACGACATTACAATAGTACAAATATCGCCACACGCCTTTTCTACGATTATAAAAGACAATGTAATCATAGCAGCGATATAGCAACGTAGGAATATGATTTCGTGATCAGATAGACGTTGCGAGCGTTCAGGATTGCTAACACTAATCACATTTCTCCGGTGATGAAAACGCGCGAAAATTCGCAGCCTTTATACGGTACGCGCCAGTAATACCTTGAACTTGAGCACACGCATGAAATGCGCCAAATAAGAAATCCGGGCGATGTTCGAGGACACAAATGCTTAGAAAGCACCACTGTAGTCGAAATAAAACAAACACGACGGCACGGGCGTTTCCGCTGTCTTGAGACTGCCGCCACGACATCGCCGTACGAGTAGGTGGATCTTCCTTCTAGTACGTGCTGGGTTATCATAGCGACACACGACGAAAATTCACAGTCAAGGATAGGGCTTTTACGCGGAACGATGAGCTTCCACCACGCCGACCACGCCAACGATCACCACCGACGCCATGTTCGCAGAGAAGAAGCCGGCCCACGACCGGCATGCAACGCGCGCCACCAGTTCTCCTCGACCTGTGATTGGTCTGCCGCTGCGGTTGTTTCCAACGCAGCGGGAAAGAAAGGCCGCCAAAATTTTCAAACATACGATAATTTCATTGGTCCTCGCAAGTACAGAAAAGAGTCCGCACGTATTTTATTCCTGCGTGATTAATAGGCGGTTCTGCCTTCTAAAACTGAATATACTCATTCACTGACACTTCCTTAACGCCATCGCACCAAAAAGTAGCTTCCCCAAAAACCGCGTGAGTCCCCCTGCAAGTGGACGCGAATTCGATCCTCGATGGGCCTACTTTTTTTTTCTTTTTTTTTCTATAACATTTTTGTTTTGTTGTTGTTGGGCATTTGGCGATATTTACGACATTCATTTTTTATAATTAACACTGAAAAAAAAAAAGATTGTTGTTGACGAAACTTTGCAGAACTAAATGGTATACGACTTTCTTTCCGGAGGTGCAATCGGGGACAGCGGGGCTTGGGTTGCCGGCTGGACGGGTTAAGTTTTGTAATTAGCAGTTGCACACTGTCACAGCGAAGTGGCGTGAATGCGGGCTGGGGGGGGGGTTTGGTTTAACGCGCTCACCAGTGATACACGCGCCGTCCGAAAAGGGTGACCCAAATGGCATATGCTCTCCGCATAGTGCGTATTGCCATTTCCGGTCGAAGTGCACGACGTAGTGCATATGGCTTTACTCTTACTAGATTGTTGCGTCGTCACGGGCACTATTTGTGTTGTTACAAGTGCCAGCTCGAGCCTGAACTCGCGCCTCTCTCGCCGGTCGTGTTCTTCAGTTTTGATGTTCTGCTCTATGATTCATTAAACCTAAACCTAAAAGTCAATCGCCTCTGCATCGTCACCCATCAGGGCATCCCAGCCCTGCCGCTCTACCGGCCCTTCCTGGATGTCTCCTGCCACCAAGTAGCAGCCTGATCGTCGAACCACCCACATGGTCGCCTCTACATCAGAGAATCACACATTTTGGTGCGTCAGCTACCACTACATTTTGTTGCGTCGGCTGCTACTATATTTTGATGCGTCCGCCCATCCCGTTCTTTCGACTGTTTAACTCTTTCCTGGGCAGAAAAAGAGCCCCTGCGGTTTCTCACGACGTTATTGCGCTCATGCTTGTTTAGTTTTTTCAGGGCAGCATATAAGCTTCTGACGTTCTTGCAGTGTTCCCATGCTTGTGTTCCTTTAGTTCTTTGAGGACAGTAAATAAGCTTCTGAGGTCCTTCTCAGTGTTCCAACGCTCGCGATCGTTCACTTTACCAGTCTGCCCTGCAAGACGTGGCCTTTCAAACCTTCTGATCTTTTCCCCTTGGCCAGTCGCTCTGCTGTACCCAGTTTTGGACTGTACGAAATTTCACTGCATTGAGACGTGGCCTTTCAAACCTTCTGATCTTTTCCCCTTGACCGGTCGCTCTGCTGTACCCGGTTTTGGACTTTACGAAATTTCATTGCATTGAGACGTGCTGCCCTATACCCCGTTCACCCCTAAGCTGAGACTGCAGTGGGAACTATGTGCTTGCCGAACAAATCAGCCACCTTCCTTTCATCACCTGACCCAGTCCTCGGCAAGTGGGTATGAGCGGGAGCGTGATCACGTAACGAAAGAGGGATGTATGACTGGTCCATTGAGGATGTAGCTTCCACCGCAGTCTCAGCTTATTGAGGACGTAGCTTCCACCGCAGTCTCAGCTTAGGGATGAATGGAATATAGTCAGGACGCAAGATGGCCGCCCAGCTCCGGCCTTCCAAGAAGGTGGCGTTTACAAGACGGCCACTGTCTTCATTGGCCTCCTTGCTCGAGACCCTACGGCGAAGAACCAGCGTGCACGAGCACGCGTGCGCCACGTAGCTTCATCGATGGCTGCCCGTACGCGGAGGAGCTGGCATCTCCTCCACTGTGATATTGGCCGATGCTTCTATCTGCTTTGTGTCTGAGTGGACCACGATCAGTATTACGTAACTCTCCAGCAGTATGGCATAATATGAGCCGTGTTCGGCATTGCTTGGTATCCGACCAGCGGACCCGAACCTACACCGGAGGCATTTAACAGGACTGTGCACATGTCTTGCACCTTCTTACATGGTCTTAAATGTCTTTGTCAACACCGGGGTACCAGAGGATAGTGTTTGCCAAGCTCTTCATGACTGACTTGCCTGGATAGGTGTCATGGAGCATAGCATAGTATACTGATAATGCCTGCTCAATTGCCGGTTGCCAGCAATCACCACAAGGGTGCGTTGCTTACCTATACAAGGCAGAAAATGTGAACGATGAAAATTAGCCTCCCTCGTGCGTTCTTGTATTTTTGGTGCTGTTTTTGGCATTTGTCGTTGTACATGGCGGGGCTGTCATTTCACGAGACCCCAAGCACCACCCGGGATCATGGAAAGTGACTGAAGCTTATTTCGAGGAAAGACTGCGTCTCAACTTCTACCTCCTATATACGCAATAGTGTGCGGTAGGCACCTTTTTGTGACTGACATTAAGGAAGGCCTGTGTGGTTCCCCTTGTGCATTCTGCTCAGGCTCCATTCAAAGCCCAGCTTGGCTCAAGCCTCTCTGGCGTTAAAGCTGGATGAGCCCATGTACCCTTCCAGGTCCTGTTTTGGTGCTGCTTGACTGGCTCTCACTGCTTACCTACCCACATCTTTCTCGCACTGTTCGAGGTATATAGTGACGGGCGTCTGACAACAGGCACAGTGCATCATTACGAAACGTGAGCCCCGGCACAGCTAACACCTTCCACACTGCTTACGTGACTTCGTAGCGGTTGTTACCCCAGAGGACCCTGGCCGTTGCAATTCCTCTTCACCTTCTAAACTTTGAAGCCAAACCAAATATGCAGCAAAACCAAAACATGCACTACCTTTCAGCATTTTAGCACCGCTTCTCGGCATCATTGTCGTTGTAGCAATGCTCTGTTTGTTTGTAGTATAGATGGTGATATCACAACATCTTCCTTGTCACTCATGGTGCTTGCAGGAACTTCGCAGAACATGAGAACATTGAAACTGCATAGAGCTGACACTGCTGTGGAATGACCAAAATATGCGGTTGCAATTTCCGCTTGCGTCAGCCAGCTCACCACAATGCGACATCGGGACGTGGCATGTCACAGTGTCGTAGGACGCCAGCTACGCTTGATGTGGGAACCATCGTATAATGCCTGTCTTTATCGTGCATGTGTTTCACGTTTACTTTGCCAACTGATGCAATGAAAAGAGTTTTTGGTGGAGGCTATCGAGTTGGCAGGTTACGACCGCCTGAGCATTCAACTAAGTGGTGATTTCACTTGGCTATTCGTTTCAGTGGAATGTCTAATCTTGATTGTGATGTCAATAGTCTATTTTTTGGCTCGTTTGTTCGAAAGTAACTCTGTCGGTCTATCTAAGGAAGCCTCAAGGAAAAGCTTTGCTAAGGCTGCACTGGCCTTGACAATTCTTTTTCTTCAGACCGAGATAAGACCACCTGATTTCATTTTGAGCAAGCCAGCACACTGCAGAGGAGGAATGATCCAGATGTAACATGAAGTTATAGGTTTCACATGAGCACATTCCATTTGTAGCTGAAAAAGAGGTGTCACTTAATGAGAAAGACAAGTGAAACAAAAACATTATTAGGTATTTCGGTTAAGAAAGCTGTGCATACTTTAGCTCAGCTTTCAGTATTTTGGGCTCATTTTACTTTTTAGCTGTGAGTTCATCTATGATCACTATTAGTTCACTTGGAGCATGTAAAATACATTGGACGTGACAGACAACCGCACTTGAGCATCCATCATATGTCTGAGCTGTGTCTTCTTTTTTTTCAGTTGAAGTGTTTGTCTCACTTAGTTTGATGAGTATCTATCACAAAATTGAACACTAGAAGGCCACACAGGAGACCAGGGCCAGGAATGAAGAGGGAGGTCAATCACTAAGGAGCTCTGAGCCCAGCATGGGT
>JAZHYW010006396.1:0-105850 GCA_037355805.1 Ixodes ricinus
AGAGTAATATAGGCGCTTCAGGGTGAGGGCCATTGCCAGACCCCAGCGGCCCACTCCATTGCCGCGCCTGCATTATTTTCGAAGCCGACTTTCTGTTTTGATGTTTTCTGTTTTTAGCAAATGCGATAGAGTCATAGAAGGCGCGGAAGTAGTCGAACAACTGATACCAACATTGGTGCTATTGTAGATGCTTGCAGCCACCTGGGCTGTCGTGACTAACTGCAATTTTAAGGGACAGAACGAGAGGGCTGTGGGTGATAATTAAACTTCAGGTAAAACGAAGGACGGACACCTCACAAACTTCCAACCATGGTTGTCCGTCTCGTTCTCGTTTTCCTCAAGCGTAATTACAATTTTAAATTTGGTTACGGCATGCTAATTTAGGAATTTACTTGAGCGTTTGAGCTGCGTGTTCACCAACTCCTCGAAAGCACGCTTATATCTGCTAATTACAACTTCAGGACAGGCAGGTAACGAGGCAACCATAGAGAATCCCTACATGAAGTATAAAACTGTGTCAACGGAGCAGGAAAAAAGGACAACTACCAGAAGGCAGCAACAACAAATAAGTACAAAAAATCTTATTTGGCCATGAAGATAACCATGAAAATATTACTTACATACAAAACGAAACAAAAGACCGTGAAATTCACTTTTTCCACTTCTAATTGTTTCCAGGACGTTGCTGTAGCGATTACTTTTCACAAACCTCATCAGCCTTTTTGTACAGGTTTGAGGGAAGAAACATCTTAAAGTTCTACAACTCTGACACCAATGCCGGGTGACCGAATACGAAGATCCATACCAATAAAGAAACATTCAACACGAACACACTAGAAAAAACACGACTGAAGTGGTCTCTGCAGTCGCTAGCAAAGACTGGTCGACTGCTGGCCTGCAACCTGGCTTTCATTACAAATTATACCTGAAAATGATCGGCGTGTATGTGCACCCGTTCTGTTACAGTACCGGCTCTCGACTATAGTCCACACATAGTGTGCGGTATAGTCTTCAGAGTCTCACACAAATTTGTTCCGTGTGCACACACAAACAAATTCTCCTGCGAAGCCTGCCATGTAAAATGCCTGCCTTGTTAGCGCACAAAAACTTCTGAACATCAATTATTACACAAAACGACTCATAGCATAACAAATCATTATGTAACAATCTGTTATCCACAAATTCCGTCGCATCTATCATAGAACAATCTTGCAAAGCAAATCCTTGTACATTCCACACCTGCAGATTGTCCCCAAACATAAAATTGCAATTCAAACATGACAGCTCCGCGTTCTTTCATCCAAACAATATGACTCTTCTTGCCTATGTACAAGCTGCACATCAAACTAAAGCAGCAATTGCGAACAAGACCAGAAAGGCCCAATGACACCCAAGTTGCGTGACCAATGGACAGGACTATGCAACTTTGTTCCCGGTTTCTTGCACGTTCTTCCGTTGTTACCGCACCAAGCTGCGTCAGCAGTAGATACCGTAGCTGGGCATTTCGACGGCGTGCGCTGCAGAAGAAAATTTACAGAATTGGCGCCGTGAAATCTGATATGCCTGCGAAAAGGAGCTGTCACACACAACAACCTGTACTAATATACAAACACAAGGTCAGGTACGTACTCGTATAAATCACGAGGTAGCCACGGTGCACGCAGGCGCCCTTACAGCTAAAAATATGAATTACATGTCAGTATACACCAACTGAACGACGTGAAACCAATGCTTCGGCGCCTCATGATACTATGGTTCACTATGGTATCGCCAGCATACTCCAGCGCGCAAGGCGCACCAAATTACGCAGATGATCGATGCCTTGCTCACCTGTGATTTCATTTCCCTGAGCTGGCTGTTCTCGACCAGATTAAAAGCACGGTGCTGCGGCATGTACTTCCAGCATTAATAAGGACAAAATCTCACCAAAGAACGAAAAGGCCCGTGCAGTGGGATGAAACCACACACATTGAGCGAAACGTCTCCAGGACCTCTCCTGGCGTCACCGACTCTCGGGCCCCGCAGAAACTACGCGCACAGCTCCATTTCACCGTAAGTAGCCGAAGGAAACAGCTACGAGAGAGAGCTCGACGCTTTAAATGAGCATGTAATGCACGCGCGTTTGAGAAGTGAAAGCTGGAATCAGCGTCGCTGAAGACAACGCGCACGTGTTTGCAGCGTCAGACGCTTTTGCCCAGCTGCATTTCACGCTATGAAACCTGATGGAACAGAGAAAAGCGGCGAGCCCGACAGACGCTGACGTACAACAGACCCGTGAAACACCCTCATGTGGTTGCGTAATAGTGTTTTTGAAATGGCTCACCTTTTTCCACGAAGTGAACACCGAGAAATCCCCCTGACGACAGGAACAGCAGGTAGATCCCCGAGCCGCCGAGCCCAACACCCAGGCTGCTGTTATGGCGGCGTATTGCCCAAGCGGAAGTCGCAATCATTGTAATATTTTCTCAACCTTCGAAGCTACTAATAATCTTGGAAGCTTCTGAATTAAGATAGAACAATTTATGAACGGTGCAAATATAACAAATGTATGAATAATTAGGCACCATGACGCCAGCTGGCGGCCGCCGTGAAACCTACTTCCTGGGCCGCGATAGGGTTCGAGTGGCCACTCTTTACGTTCTACTATATTACTCATGCCGCACACACTACACCGGGAAAAGTTGCTGGCCATGCCACTGGTTAGCGTATGTCAACCTTCTAAATATGCGCTAGTGTAAGCGACAGTCATTCCTGTTCCTTTATGAACTTCGATAGTCTAAACCGTGTCTGCGTTCGCGCACACACTAATCTTATCGAACGCTCGACGTCTTCAAACGTGCCAACATGTCCGCCAACCCTTTGTCCAAGGAAGACGAGGCGCCTTCCCCGGCGGTCATAACTGACGCCAAGTGCCGCCCGGGCAGAACATTTCCTTACCTGCATGCGGTGCACCGACTTGTGATCTTCGACTGAAGTCCATGCAGCGCTCTCGGTGACTTCGTAGAAGAGACTGAGCCGAACAGAACGATAAAGAACGTTTCTGCGCTGGGACGCCTCCGTCGAACGTTCGAGAAGAAAAACCGTTATGACCACAGTCTTGTCGCTGCCAGGTTTGCCCACTGCAGAATAAGCCTGTGGTAATCGCAGACCACGTGATCGAGGGCCTTGTGTGAATAAAAGTACATTGTAGAACTAAACTCATTAATATATTATTCACACAATATAAATTATATTGATAACCAAATAATTTAAAAAGAGCAAAAGTTCCTCAAACAATTATTCAAACTCGTAAAAGCGCCCTCTCACCACGGATGGGGTAACTAACCACTTTTTATGTTTCGTTTTTGTTGTTTTGCTTTTCAAAATGGCGGCCCCCATGGCATTTTGTTTACCGGCTTCTCGCGTTCGCTTGCGTTGCGTTTTCGCTTTATTGTGACGTGCGTGCGCACCACTGGACGACAATCACAGGTGATTTATTCACACAAGAGTTATTTCAAGCAGGCAACTGTTTATTTTCGCTCTAAATAGTACACTTGATATGAAAACGTTACAAACAGCACATGCAATGATGCGGTTGTTGACGGCGGAGCCGTACCCGTATCTGGTCGACGGGTATTAGCGAACAGGCACGGTAGTACAAACAGTTTGAATGTTAGCCTTCAAGCTATGTGCATAAAATGATCACCGAAGATCAATAAACAGTCTGAGGTAGAGCATAAAATGATAAACAGATCAATAAACATAGTCTAAACAGGTAGAGGTAAAGTAGCGGTAAAGGCATTTCAAGACAGCTATTCATAAACCATGCAAAAAAAATGCACAGACGCTACATTGATTTAAATAACGTGTGATTACAAACCAGTTGCGTTAACAGTAATTACAGGGCTAATATGGTTAAGAATAAAGCTGTGTTTGGAGGTGCATTTGACCTGCCCGTCCTTTTCCCTCCAAGATGAACGTTCAACACACTTGGTCAGTTTTCTATGAGGTATGTTGGATCTAGCCAGTCAATTTTTTCAGCACAATGTTTAGAGGTTAGGTGGTTTAGAGGTTAGGTTCGATGACGGCGCGCATTTACAACTCTCCGTCTCCTGATCTGCCTAACGGGGCTTCTGGCCCTTCAAGAGAAATATCACTTATCATTGACAAACCATAAGCACCTAGAATGCCACTTTCTAACTGCAGCATCACCATCGAACATCGCCGTCCGTGGAAGCGACCTCCTGGCTGAGCATTCTTCACTCGTCACCCCACCATAAACCTCACCTAATCCTGTTATTGCTGATCACTGGTGATGTACCTTCAAACTTCGGCCCACGTCCCACCTGCCCCTGCTGTTCCCGGTCTGTGTTCGACAATGTCGGCGCTCTCCAATGCGACGATTTGTGATTCTACCAGAAATGCGAAGATGTATCTCTCGCTTTGTATAGACGCCTCTCCTTATTATCAACTGAGTGGCTCTGTGCGGCGTGTCAGCTCCCACCTCTGGCCGATGACCTCTTTCCATCCCCTAAGGCCCGCTTAGCGACGGAGGCAACTTTTCCAGCAATTTTGAGGTTGCTGGTGGGTGGTTCCTAGCTTCCAGATCGACGCGATTGCTGAGATCAGGTCCGGCTGAAACGGACGAGCAACTCGAACAACTCGGAGCCGTTTGAAGCGGCAGCAGCCAATCAAGGGACGCAATATTTTCACGTGACACCCCCGAGGTGGTGATGATGACAGCTAACGACTTGGTTCGGGTTTGAAATCGGTCGTTTTTGGAAATAATGTTTTCAGAAAGATGAGTTAGTATTCTCAACGGCATTCAAAGATATGAAAACACGTTTTTAGCGCGTAGCTGTGCGTCTAAATAGTGCGAGAAAATTCAAAGTGAATGATGATGATGGCAAGTCGTAGAAATTCGGTTGCTGCGTGTGCAACGCGGGCGGCCCGCGTTGCTGGTGTTGCGACGTCAAGTTGCTGGGTGAAATTGCTCCGTCTGAAGCGGGCCTAAGCAGCATGAGCCCCTGCGTACCCCACCATCATCCCCAGCTCTACCAAGCAGTTCTCCGTTCGGCAGCGTTCACCGTTCGCACGACAACTCCACGTTTGGCGTAGTTGTTATGCGAAAAGTGTGCGATTGGAGTCTGCAGACTCCAATCACATTTGGTTTTCCAACGTTTGCTTCCTAAAGAACAAGCTACCTGACTTTAAAGCACTGAAGTAATCTTTCCCGAATACAATATTCGCTGTGTGCGAGACATGGCTGGACGCCTGTCTTCGGTGGGCAATTAATCTCACACAATTCTCTGTATTCCAGCAAGACCGTTCCCCAACTGGGGGCGGCGGCATCCGTCCTCGCCATGCCAAAACACCTGCCCTGCCAACGTCTCGACCACCTCACCCCTCCGGGTCTAGAAGCCATCTCCGTCGAGGTCTTTTGCTAACATGGAAAGCTTCTTCTGGAGTCTACCTATTGCCCACCCTCCCTCCGTGAACAATCGTACGCCCTCCTCCAAGACAGCCTACAGCGCATCGACCCCAGCAGGTTCTCTGCACTGTTCATCTGATCCACTCGATGACATGCTGTTAGACGTACTGGAAACTGCTGGCCTCACCCAACTTCGTGACGCCCCATCCTACATTTTTCGAAATAGCAACGCTACATTCCTCGACCTCGCCCACACCAATAATCCCACCTTATCCTACCGCTGCACAGTCAAATCCAGCCTACCAGGCAGTGATCACAGCGCTCTCCTCACCAATATCCATTGCTCAGTTCCTAAGAGAGGTCATCAAGAAGTCAAAGAAGTTCCAGCAATTCTAAAAAACCGATTCCCCTCATCTCAATCAGCTCATCCACCTCGCTACCTGGTCCATCGTGTTTGATCACCCATCGGCTGACGAGGCTTACGACCTCTCGCTCGACATATCAGCAATTCAGCACAAATGTGTTCACCTTAAGGATCAACAGGAGGCGCGGCAGCCTTCCATGGATGACAAAGGAGGTTGCAGTCTTAATCAGACATAAACACTGGCTATTCAAAAAAGTGCAAAAAACTCTAAATCCCACTCATCTTAACCAAGCCCACCAAGCACATACCAAAGTCAAGCATCTCTTCCATATCTCCCATAACGATTACCTACACGCAACTAGCAGCAAAAGCAACCCACCAGCCCAAACTCTTGGGCATGTTTTTACTATCAACGAAAAATGTTCCATGTGCCAGCATTCACACATCATGGCAGGCCCTATTCCATTCTTGACAACATAGCAGAGCTCTTCTCTTACCACTTTTCTCAAACTGCAGCATTAGTTGACCCCACCGCGCCTAACCTTTGTCCCACTCAATCCACAACTCTGCCAGTCAAGGCCACACCAGCAACCACACTCTCTTCCACAGTCATTCTTCAAAGTGAAACCTACGAAGCCCTTGCCCGTGTCAACTCCTCTCAACGCCCTGGACCAGACGGCCTCCACCCCGCACTGCTTAAATCCTGTGCTGGCCGTATCTCCCCCGTCCTCACTCGCATCTTCAACGATTTTCTCTCCCACAGCTCTGTTCCTAAATCCTGGAAAGTTGCATCAGTAACGCCTCTCGAAAAGGGACACAGTGCCCCCTCAAGTCTGACATCCACTCATACCGACCAATCTCCATAACCTCCATCGTTTGCCAAACAATGTAGTCATTAACAAGCGACCCTTAGCCCACCTCGAGCTATCGAACTTCCTTAGCGCCCACCAATACGGTTTCCAGCCCAGCGAAGCTGCGAATCGGCCCTTGCAGCTGTCAACCATGCACTCAGCACCAGCCTCGACAACCAAACTCCGTGCGAGATTGTCCAGTTAGACTTCAGAAAGGCTTTTAACAACGCAGACCACAGCTTGCTCCTATCCAAACTCCAACAGCTAAGAATCTCCGGTATGAGGAATTAAAAATTTACTTTTTCACAACACGACCTTTTTCTGCAAGGGCTCTTTTCGTGATTTAGCAAAAACTGGAAACACTACTAACAGGTAGGGTGTTCACTGAGCTAGGTATGTGTGCCATTGCGTGTCAAAGGGGCTTTGAGAAAACTAATTAAAGAACACGTTGTCCAAGCTCAAGAGAGAAATAGTCTTGTTCTTGACCACTGGCACACTGGTTATTGTTGTTTTCTTCTGGTGACTTCAGAACGAGGTCTACTGGCACGACAACCAGCTGTGGTTGTCGTGCTGATGGCAACAGTTCCAGTATTCAGGAGTCTGAAGTTCCAATTGCCATAACTGCTCCACAGTTTGCATGCCAAATGCCGAGAGACCACTTGTACAAAGCAGGACTTGATCTAAGTCGTCCTCACAGTTTGCAACCTGGTTCGCAGGTTGCAACTGCATAAGGTTTTCCTTCTCAAGTGTCTCATAGATGCCGGAAATTACTATGTGTCAGCGGTATCCCAGAAACTCCCTTTCTGACGAACGACTTGAAAGGGGTTTTCAAGACAGCCCTGACTGAGACAGATGGTGATGAGGAAGAGAGCCCTCCCAGCCACTGTTTTTTCCCAGATATGCAAAACTGCCGCTACTACACTTGCCCAACCATTTACGCAGTTTGTCATATGACGAGTTGCAGATTATTGTCAAGGGATCACTTGTGGCTGCGACATTCATAATTGCATAAGAGATCATAGGATAGATGCCAGAACCCTCATGAGGAATGTTATGCCGCAATGTCAATTTCAGTGGCCACACTACAGCTACACTCTGTTTCAGCCTAATTTTACAAAGAAAAAACGCTGCCGCCCTTTGGAGCTAATCAGAGCAACGAAGCAAGGTTTGTGAGAGCTCTCCGTAGGAGGAGTATACTCCCACAATATGTTGTCATGTCCCTCAGCCAAATGTTCCGGTTGGCTCGCTGGTGCCATAGCTTTGGTAACGCCCTGTAAGCTGCAGAAGGATGAGTCGACCTAGTTCCAGTAACAGTTCACCTCATGTACGAATATGACCAGAAAATGCTCATGCCACCCAAGGATGAAGATCGACAAATTTCCCAGCATACGGTCTCCGATTTTCTTCTTGTGGCCCAGATGATGAGCTGCCTCTTGAGTTTTCTCACTTTATCCCCCTGGTTACTGATGGTCCTTGTCTCGGGTGTCCGGCCCTTGCAGCTTGCCTCCACACGTCTGTCGCCCTCGCGGTATTCTCTTTAATTTTCTGAGGAACCATCGTACTGGAACAAGAAAGTAACAGCATACAGTGAATGGACGAAATGAGACACACCTTATACTTCTAAATTAGAGAAGTACTGTGGGTCTTACTGCATGACGTGCCAAGCGGAGATAAATTATGTCATGGAGCTTGACAAGGAGGGGGGGGCTCGACGCATGCTGAACGACAGGTGCCAGATGCTGCCATACCCACAGGGTATCCTGAGGAGAGAGAGAAGACAGGTGTGAGTCCAGGAAACTGGCATGTTTGAGCAACGCTTTTTTTAGAGGTGCCTTCCCGTTAATTCCCTTCGAGGTACATCCATCTGACTAGTCAATTCAGAATTATGTTCAATGTACCCAGTCAACTTGCTTAGCCTGTTTGCAAATATATAACAACTGGTAAATTCACTTTTTATAATGTTGCTTTTTTATATGCTTATATTTTGATGCCAACTTCTCTTTTATGATTTTACAGATTAGCAAACCCCAGGTTCGGTCCTGATTAGCGTCATTTGCCACGATATTTATATTTTTTCCAGTAAAGTGGTGTGAAAGCTTCGATGCGTGGAGGTTGCGAAATCATTAAGCGTGAACAAGCAATTCATTACGTTCGACCGTTTTACAAGTCACGTCCGACGTACATACGCCTAAGAAATTAACCGGGTCACATACACTGCGTTGGAGAAAAGACGATCGTGCCATGCCTGACGCGAAGGACAGCACGAGCACTTTAAGAAATGTTTGCACTCACCAGCAACGAACTTGAAGCGGAATCCCGGAATCTCGAACGGCGAAGTGAGTCCCCGGCTTTTTGGCTTCTTGCCTGAGCAGGCCCATTTAGAACACATTCATAGCGTGATTCGGTAACTCACGTGACATTAAAACGCCAAGCGAGGATCCAACCGAAAGGGAAATATACTAGGAAAGAGAAATTCGCAGAACAGCAACACCGACAACGCCGACAACGCGACCGGCGACGTTTAAAAACATGGCTTCGGTTAGGGCAATGAACTTCTAAAGCTAACGGTCACTGCTCGATTTTTTCTTTCCATATTAAATTATCATTATAACCTAGCTTATTATGTTTTCTAAAATCTCACGTTAACTGCGCTCAATTTAGTTCATTGCGATCCTTTTTAACCCTGTTGTTTTGTTTGTTTTTGTTTGCACCTTCAGTTGTCGCCAAGGCTTGAGGACGCTATGTATGCGCGATTACCGGAGTGGCCTTGAGTGGGACCACTGTATGCTTATTCACTGTAGTGGCTATGACCGGGAGTGTCGGCGGCAGTGTTGCAAGACGGAGAAGAAAAAAAGTCAGCAGATTGATCCTCAAAGTCAGTAGATTTGCACGACTCAGTAGATTCTACGAATCTGTTTTGCCATGTTTGCAATTTTATTAAACTACATTTTGAAAAATAGTATAAAGATAACAAATAACATGGTAATAAACATAAATAAAAATGAAGAATTGAAAAAAACGGACGAATTCAAAGTAAAAAAGCACCGTAAATATATATTTTTTTATTATCATTGATTAGTGTTGCGATTTGGAGAATTATTCTTTGAAATCGAGACTGAGTCACTTTTGGGATCAGCAGGTGACGGCGACAGTGCGACATCCACCTGTCGTTATTAGAAACGAAACAAAAAAGACGTTCCGGCAAGTGCGTACATGCGGTCCAATGAAGTATTCTTCAGGCTACCATCTTTCCTTACTGGGCTGTGGAGGTTTCGACGCAACGCTGTCGGCGCAGAGCACCGCTGATTGGGCTACGGGCGTCTGCTACGGGCTTATTTCTTTTCGCCTGACTCAAAGTTTGCGTTCAAACGTGGAGAAATGTGACTTCCGTCAGCTTTTTAAGCCACCGAGGAATAACATTGTATAATTTTTTTGCCAAAGTCTGCCAAATAAAGTAAAGAACTGAAATTAGGATGTCGTTCCCATGCATTCCGAGGGGGAAATATTGATAATAGCTGCGTCTCTGCTCGCCTATGGTAGAGTTCCTGTATGAGGCTCCCTACGGGGCCAGAGTTGCCGTTCGATTCACGTGCCGCGTGCCCTCGCCTGCTATTCGCCGAGATCCGATCACGTGAGGACCGAATCACGTGTCGTGCAGCAAGTAGACGTTGACGCGCCCCGGACAGTACGTTCCCTGCTCATGAGCGCGCGCGCGCCTCGAACGCGGCGCTGCTATTCGCCGAATTCAGTCACTGCGGCTGAATCCAGCCATGCCGTGAACGACGCACTCTGCTCCCGTAGGGGCCTATACAGGAACTCTAGCCTATGGCTCGCCTGCGGAGCAGCCGAGGTTCACGCGCATGCGCTCACGCTCCGCGCTCTGCGCCGCGGGCGGATTGGCTCACTCCGGGAGGGGGACGTTACGGCGGCGAGATCATGGACTGGCCGAACTGTCCCGATATGCGGCTCTCGTCCGGATGTCACCGTCGAACCTGCTCTGGGTGATAGATGAATATACGGCTTATATCGCTCTAATATGACGGGCTTCTGGGCCATCTAGCCGGTGCTTCGTTCGTAATTCCGTGAGAATATGAGTTTCCTTTGATGGGCGACCCTGGAACTGAAGGATTCAAATAATAAATTTTAATATGTTAGCTAAAAAAAAGTCAGTAGATTTTCTTTTTTTTCAGTGAATCAATGGACCCGCAACGAAATCAGTATATCTACTGATAAATCAGTAGACCCGGCAACACTGGTTGGCGGGGAAGGCGCCGACGCTCCCGGTCGGCCGGGCGGGCGCTCTCCCACGCATGCGCGAAGGATGACGTGTCATACGAGGAGACCAATTAGCGATCTTGTTTGCGCCTTTCCACGGCCAATCGCAGCGTTCAGGCTTTGGCAGTGCTCAAACAGGTGCACCCTCTGGGTGGTAATTCTTACCTCCTAGGTGCCCCTTCGCGGCGAACTTCACCTTGTAGCACCGCATTCCTATGTGTCTGCTGCGCCTGAGGAAGTAACAAGCGGAGCGCTTTCCCCTGGCCTGGAGGAGGGTGGTAAAGGGGTCTGTTACCTCCTTTTGGTCCCCTTTTTTCTAAGAGTGCGGCTGCTTCCAGACCGCTCAGAGAGGATTTGGCGCTGAAGGCACGCCGCCTCGTGAAAACGAGCAGGGTGCAATGTATTCTTCTATAATCCGTTCGCCCCTAAACTGAAAGTTAGTGCAATCTACCGGCGTGTTGACATAGTCCTCCGTCCGTCTTTAGCCGCAAGATCGCGGTACCAAGAATAGCCACACACGAGGGATGGTGGCAGGTGATGAAAGGGAGGCGGTCGTTTGGTCTGTCAAGCAAGTGGCTTTCACCACACTGTTCGCTTATGGGAGAGCGGAATATAGTAGAGAATTTGTGTTCTCCCTCTTCGGAGTGTGCGTCTAGCGCCTTGAGCCCTTAGTGGTCCTGGATTGCGAGGATTCTCTTTTGATAATTCAAGCAATCGCCAGAGAGGAGGCTTTTCGCACCCACTAATCTACGGGGGGGGGGAGGAACCAAAAGTAACCGGAATTATTTTTACGAGAGCGAATTCCTTGTAGTTTTTCCCGCTAGGTGCGTTTTCTGGGCACCTGTCTGCATCAGTGTAGCAGTTGATGGTCCTTCGAGTGACTGCGTTCAGGTTCATTCGATCGTTTCTGGAGACTCAACGAGTTTGCCTATTTCGTAATGGCTGATTTATACCAACAACGTGCGGCAGTCAAATTTAGATTAACGTTTAAGAAATATGCGGCGGAAACTGTTGTTTTGCTAGAAACGGCTTACTAGGAAGCTGCTCTGAGTGAAACGCAAATTTAAAATTGTTTATTCATTTTAATGAAGGCAAAATATTGATTGACACTCAACCGGGCGTCCTTCGATCAGCCGAGCTGAAGAAACGGTGGCAAGAGTTCTTCATGCCGTCTTTGATAACCACCATCAGAAGATTGATGAACTTGTAGGGTTGAGTGCTGTGTCATAGTCTTCCTGTCAGTGAATTATATCGGAGGATTTACACATGAAACGAGTGGCAGCAAAATCCGTGTCTTGCTTTGTTAGATTGGTTCGTCCACCATGAGAGCGCGCCTGTCCACAACACGCTGAGTGTTCAGCAGTTTTTTTTAACCATAAACGGCATTAGCCGATCTCGCCCCATGTGAATTTATTTTCTTCTTTTTTTACCCGGATGAAACGGGTTCTCAAGGGGAATCAGTTTCCCGATGTAGAAGAGGTTTAAACAACAAACGGCAGAAGCACCGAATGGTATAAATATTGACTAGTTTGAGGGCAGTTTTGATCACTAAAACATATGTCTCGACAAGTGTATGGCATCAGTCGGAAAGCACGTTGAAGGTAGGTGAAATTTAAACGTGTAAAAATAAAACCAGAATTTCGCTAACATAAAGTCCGGTATCTTTTGTGTTGTCTGTCGTATTTATTGCCTGCTGGGTTAACTTCGAGGACATACACCCGCTGCGCTATCCCTTGGTGCGTAACGATCTGCCGGTGACGTTGTCGGATTACGTGGGCAGCTACGCTACGCAATTCGGGAGCCAGCTGCGTGCGCCGACGGTCGCCTGTTCACGCAAACTCCCGTGAGTCATTTTTGGTACTGCGGTTTGCGCTCTCTTTTCTCCTCCTCGCACAAAGGCTTAGTGCGTGGGGATCGCACGGTCTAGAATTTGATTTCCCCTCAGCTGCTCGGTAAATATAGTTTGCTACAATTATTATGCCCAATTGTGGGTCAGTATGATTAATCACTTTTTTAACACACTTGGGCATGATACTTTTCGCATCAAATCCAGCCCATAAAGGTGTTCTGTGCTAATAAATACCGCCCTGGAAAAATGCTATGTACAATGCGGATGGTCCTTTATATATGTGACTGATTCGGCAAAGGTAGTCCAGAGCAAAGCACAAGAACTAGATCGAGGTGAAAAACAGTACTTCTTTTGCATTACTAAATACAATTTTCTTGAGATGTCGGTATTTTTTCCCTTTACTGTTTCATTCCATATAACTACGTAAAACCCGGCAAAACTGAATAGATGTATAATACACCATTTTCGTATTCCCGTCTATGAGGCCAAGCTAGACCTCTTCATTTAGATTTAGCGCACTCCTTCCTTTAGTGTCGTGCCACGTACGTCCATGTCAGTTAAACCACCGGCCCCATCCCCAAACTCCCTCCCCAGTTTGTGGCAAATAAACGCTTTCTGAATTTGAATTAAGCTACATTTTCTGTCCTAGAAAATAAAACAAGAAAAAGAAGAAGAGTAGTCTTTCATTATTCTCTCACGACGACCACCAGGCTTTCACTCCACGTCTTCAACTTCTACATTGTGCATTGACGTCTCCTAACCACGTTTATGCGCGGATCGTGGGTCGCTCCACGTATGCGTCATCAGACGTGGGAGACACATGTTTCCCAGTGCATAAGCGTGTGGCGCAGTAGGCTCCACTCGACGCAGTAGGCTCCGCTCTAGAATAAAAGTGAGACGTTTGTCCGAAGTCCTCTATTCTTGTACGCAATGACTCGCAAGAGCAAGGAACCGACCGAAGAGGACATCACTCAATAGAAGGGATGGCGCACCGAAGTTCTGCGTGTGTTCGTCGTGTCGGTGAGACGCCCGAAATAAAGAGAACTGCCTTAGGCCTTCAACATTGGGCATGGAGTATGCTGTCGTCATTACCACGCAACACCTTTAGCAAGACAAAACCTAAAGAGAAAAAGAAGTCAAGAAACAAACCAAACAACATCTTCGTTCAATAAAGACGTATGAGCATTTGATTTTCGGTATGCGTTACATAGGGCTCATCTTAATTTATTCAGCCCAGCATGCGACCTTCATTCAACAAAAGCAGTTCTCTCCCATTTAGACGGAGTGAGCAGAGAAGCACCAGAAAAACACAACCCCGTTTCTTTGCACATATAAACCATACATGCAAAAACCCGACTTCATGCGACTATCACAAGGACATGCTGCACAACGCATGCTCCACTATACCACGGCATACACTAAAGAAAGAGCATAACACGCCGGCTGAGCTTTCACGGTTCACTAACATGGACTTCAATATCTTACGTGTCGTAAGCGCCAAAATAAACACCTCACATCGTTTAGAGGGGCATCGTAAATTTCAAAAAGTATGCATTTTATTTCTGCTTTCAAGAAAAGTCATAATGTTATTTCATTTAGGCACACAAGTTTATTATTATGTATATTTTGACGACTACAAATTTTTTTGCTGGAAACCTCTTTAAAAAAATGAGGCAACAGCTTGAACAAACAATGTAGTAAATCATATTTTCGGATCAAACAGACTTAAAATATATTAAACAATTGTCGTCACTAGCTGTTTGGTACGTGTTTTATTTTTCGTTAATATCAATTTCCCAGAAGCCGAGAAAAACTGTGCATTCACTTCGGCACCGCCCAAGATTGGGTATACTATTCGTTTTTGTTTTGTTTTTTGCCAATAGGAACTGTGTCAGAAGCAAACAAAAATGTAGCACAAGAAGGCGACCAAAGGCAGAGGCGGAGAAAGAAACGGCACAAACTTTCAAAACAGAAAGAGGATTGCAGCGATGATATACGATCGAGCTGCTGCGCTCTCCCTGAAACATTTAGTCCCTACCGGGCTGACTCCGCATTGGGGTAAACACAACAAATAAAAACAAAAATTGGGGCTATAAGGATATGGAGGGGCAAAGGATAACGGTTCGAAATATATATCGCTATCCATTGGGGTGACATACTTCGAATTTCAAAGCTGATCCCCATGCGTACGTTTCCATGGCCCTGTATTCGGGTACAGACGCGACGTCCGTGCAGAAATTGGCTGGTGGCACATAAGAAGGAACCGATGCCCTGAACGGGAATCCGGCTGATATAGGACCTGGGTGCCACTCGCTTATTCAACCATTAAATGCACTTTTTTTTCTTCTTGTTTTGGCAGCGGAGGTTCTTTCTCTCACTATCGGAGTTGGGATGGGTGCCGGTTTTATATTCCCCATGCTTCCGCAACCTTACTACATCCACTCAAACTAATCTTCAATGTATATAGCTGCCTGGAATAAGTTTCTCCAGAGTTAAGTACAAAACAAGCGTGTTGGTAACAGTAATTAAACATGAAGCAGATACACCCTTTTTGTGTATCTTCCTCATGTTTCAATAATTTTTTCAGATGTCGCCAACTTTTTCCTACTTGCATAAAAGAAAACCCTATAAGAAGTTTTTTCGTGTTTCTTTTATGGGGCATTAGAAGGACAATAGGGAGACCAAGGACTGTTTCCATTGAAGTGCCAATCAGTAGGAAGCATGAGAGATGGATGAAAATATGTTGACGGCGTTGGTAGAGTGACGTCATAAGTATCCAGCGGCAGAACTATACCTGAAAAATTTAACATGTCTGCATTTTATGATATTTTGCGCGTACTAGTCGTTTAAATTTCTTTCTGGAGCACGTGTAAATCTGCGGATCGTTCACATCCTCACAACTGGAAGCATATTCCCGGCTTTATTACCAATTTCAAATATCGCTTACTGTGGTTGCACGCCCTTGTCGTTTCAGTTCTCCTCTAGTGATATCCAATTCCACAAACGCAACTTGTCAAACTGCACTTTAGCATATGGTGGTCATTTCCGGGAGCTTTCATTTCATAGTATAACATGCAAATGAACATTCCGAGTTATGTTTAAGGTAAGTTGATGAAAATATTGCCTTGTCGGCAGAAGGCAAACCAATAATATTGCTTCGCTCGCAAATGTCATGGTTTTGAGGACACGTGTATCACTATAGAACATATGCAAAACTAAGTACAATCCTTTGTGCATATGATGAATCATCAAGTTTCCGACATATTGGGGGATTACCGTATCGACTGTTTCGTGCGATAGACATTGGTCCCGGCAAAGTGGAAGTCGTATATCAAAAATACGATAAGTTACTGCCAGTCAAGTACAATTATTTTTCCTAGCCTCTTTCACAAATACCATTCACTTACCTGGAAGGCCAAGTTCATTGCTTCAGGGACGACGCTTACGATCTCGCTGCTCAGCATTATTTTTCTACAATCTTGCGATTGTATTTTATTCATTGTTTCGCCGAAACCAAAGAGCAACATATGGATTGTGCAAATTCATTGTTTTCATATAGGGAAGCTGGAAAACAACCTTCAATATGGCGGCTTCGAATGAAGTGATGGTGATGACTGGCAGGAATTTTGCATATGGCATATAGCAATAAATTATTTTTTCCCACTTGCTATTGTACTTCTTAAAAATTATCTGAGAGCATTAAAATATTTTGATACAAAATTATTCCAGTGGTAATCGCGCTGCATTCGCACAAAAACAACTGCACAGTGGCCGAGTACACATAAGCCACTGCAGCCGACCTAGTGGCTGGAGTAGCAAATCCCGCGAGGGGCGATTGCAGCATTGCTACATTTTGGAAGCCTGATTTAGGAATCAAACAACGTTGCTGTCGAGGGATTGAATGGCATTCCCACTCTCCAAGCCTTAGATATCTAGCGTGGCAAATCGCAATCACCACCTTGGGGCTTTGTTACTGGGTAATTTTAATGCTACCAAAACAATTTTTTATTGATATTAGACAATTCACAATTTCGATCTGACTTCAACTCTCAATACCAACCCGTCACTCAAACACACGATTGCAATCGGACATGCTGCAGAGTTACCCCTTAAATTCTGCAATGCCAATAAACATTGCGCATCTACACATTTGATACCAAGATACATCGGTCCCAGCATCCTGGATCTCAATGCGGAACAGCGCTTCAAGCGCATCTTGGGAAATTTTTACCACAGCTCCATCTTTTTCCAAACTCGATAGTTACCGTGTCAGATTACCATTAGCTAAATGGTGGTTTCGTAGAACCCTTAAAAATATTTGGATATCACCGCGGTTAAAACACGGAGCATAAGGTTCATCTTATGGTGTAAAAGCAGCCCAGGTAAAGGTACTAGCAAAGCAGACATCAAATATATACGATAAGTCAGAAAATACATTTTTAGAATGATGCATGAAATGGAACATCTAGACTACATAAACAAGCTTTCATAGTATTGCTTTTTATAGAATTTTGTTTGATAGTTTTTGTCCGAAAGATTTTGATTCGGTTTTTATGTGTTTATCTTGGTTGTTGTTTTTGTTGAACGTGCGAAAAACTGTTATTCTCATCAACCGCCGGGCTACGACTCCAGTCACTATATTCAAGATTAAATTACCGCTGTACCTGATAGGCATTTGAGCATGTATGAATGACTGTGATAACCATTATGCAGTTACAAATACAGGTCCTTTGAGAAAGCTTTATGCTTTTGCAATTCCCCTAATGATCGTATCGATCCCAAGTCAACCTTTGGCATCCTAAAATTTTGTCATGTTATTTACCTATATATATTTTTTTAAATATTTGTAAGTTTCTTCTAAACGTTTTTGTTGCAATACAGAACATATATCTCAATTTTTGTTTTCGCCTGAAGTTTTTATCTTTACAATCGTTTTTAGATCTACATAATTTCGCTCACTTCTTGCCAGGCTAAATCTCATACAGTACATAAAATGACCTTCTTAAACGTTTTTTGATAGGCTTGCAAAATTATGCTGTAGAGGCTCGAGGCCGGGTAACTTGAACTGTGTTCTCTAGGATTATTGGTGGTTTTCCCGAATAATCTTCTTGGGAGGACTACTACGAAAGTAGTCCGACGTTCAGGATGGTCCAGTAGAGGAGAAACAGCTGCAGCACTTTCAAAACCAATGGTGACCACAACTGAAACATATTTCATTCCGTATTTTTTTAATTTAGTTTGTGACAAAGGCCTAACGTCATCCGCCTGATATTCCCGCCTTTTTTTCATAATTGAGTTCAGTCGATTAAAACATGTTAACCATTCTGAAATTTTGACTGAACTAAAGCTTCTAGTTGGTTTGAAGCTTCTATTGAAAAAAAAGTTTGCATGTGAACTAAAACCTTAAGTTGAACGCCGACTCCTAGCGAAAATACCACGTTCAACCGAACTAGGAATAAAGCAGATAATGGCAACTTAATTAACAAAAACGTGTAATCAAATTTAACTTTAATTAATATTTCATCGGACTCGAGACGACACTACATATAGAACTCGCAACCAAATTACTCGATGCGTCACTTTCAAACATATTCTAAAATGTCTCATTTCCAAAAAGTCATACAAAGTTTGCTTTGTGCATAAACCCTTCTAGGCAGCCGTATAGTTGACGAGAGAAAATTCAAATTTCCAGACCTGCTAAGGCGTTTTCACAGTTAGACATCTGCGTTTCGTGACTTCTGCACATCTTTAATTCATTTTTACGAGGTGACAAATACTTTCTTTCTGAATAAAAGTTTTAAGTATGATTCTTTATGGATTTCAAAATTATTTTAACAAAATCGGAGCTTCTTTTTTTGTTTTCTCCCACTGTTGATAGCACTCGGAATATCTCTTTGCATTGTTACGCACTCGTTATAGCATGACCTCAACTGTTTCATGAACTGCAGAAAAGAATACTAGAAAGGCTGAAATCACAAGTTAGTCGAGTCAGTGAAAAAGGAACGAGTCATCGCAGTTTTAACAATACATTTACAAAGCACCGTTAGCTTTCTGAGACTTCGAAAACAAGGGAGCAGTAAAATCAAAACGACAGATAGCGGTTACCACCGTCATCAGTCCTGATTGAAACAAGCAATATGTTTTATTTATTATACGTAAAGAAACAAGATTTTAAAGGTTTTACACCTGTTGCTAAACCGAAAATAGCGATGCAAGCAATGCCTTCCAAATATCATATAACTCTAAAGGCCGAATACGACTAAATGGCACAACTCTTAAAGGTATTCTAGGGCTCATCCGTGCACGCTAAATAAAGGACAGTTAATTACAAGCACCCAAATATATTTAAACAAACAAATTAAAAAAAATTTTCTTTGTCCCTTTTACTTGCATAACTCTCTTGTCTCCTGTGCAATTTCAAGCAAATTTGGAGCAGATGGGAAACAGAGGCAGCCGGAGAGGTTGTGCAACCCCACTTCTACACTTCAGGTTGGTGTGTTTTTGTGGACGAGATCTTTCCTGCTCTTTTTATATTGCAAACGAGTGCAACCCAGCGACGCATCATTATCTTGAGAACGTGGTCCTTCCTCTGCGTTAATTCATATTAGTCGTAGTAGTAGTAGAAATAGTTGTAAGATCATAGTTTTTAATTTTTCAACAAACTCTTCGGCCTTGCGCTGCAAGGGTCCTTCAAACCTAGCCGCATTGGAGTCGAGATCGTGCAGTCCCACAACTCTTCAAACGCGACTTCAGACCGCAGACGGGAAAGTGCCTCGTAGAGAGTCTCTGCAGCCTCTTTGATACCTGCGGCGCGAATCGTTGAACGTTGCAGACCCTTTCGGACCTTTTCCAAAGCCGCTCATAACCCTTCAAAAAGGCCCTGCTGTTGTCTGCAATCGAATATTCTCCTTGTAGCAGCTCGTTCAGTGTCTCCTGAACTCTAGAACAGTTTTCAGCGAACCTTTTCGTTGACTTCCCTGACAGTCCACCTTGTTGGGCAAAGCGGAAGAAGGTTATTCCGCGTTGATCCGGCCTTTTCCGCCACCTCGCGGACTGGAGGAATTACAATAGATGAATAAATAGCTTTGCGTTTCTTCGAAGTCGGAGTGGGGGGCTTAGCCCCACCCTGAAAACTCTTGGGGGGCTCTGGCCCTCCCCCGCCCCCCCCCCCGGTTCCGGAGTCCCTGGTGACAGTTAAGAAAAAGGAACTGAGCTGGTTCATTGTCGCTCTAGGTGCACGAGCGCAAATTGTCACGCAGGACAAGTGATGAGGCGGCGAATAACTGAATAAACTAAACGTTAAATGGGGCGAACTTGTGCCCAAAAATAAAAAGGAAACAAATGATAACAACAGAGCGTCGCGGGCGTCGAAGGCGGCGAAGCAGCAAGATCAAACGCTGAGGCGAAACTGACTCTGGCTCGCTCGCGAAGCCCCTTATGTACACGCGTGAGCTTCTGGAATAATCGGCACAGAAAGTTCGACGCGTAGAACATTCGGACCTCGAACAAAATACAGGATTCTCGGGCAGATGGAAACAGAGGCAGCCGGAGGTTGTCAACCCCATTCTACACAGGTTGGTGTGTTTTGTGGTCAATTTTCCAGAACACTAAATTGCAGGGATAAACAAAATAGACGTCGCTCCCAGGAATCGAACCCTGGCCTTTCGCGTGGGAGGCAGGCACGATAACCGATAGGCCACGAGCGCGCTGCCTGCTTGGTCAGCTGCGCTCGCGGCATTACTCCCCCTTTAAAAGTGCATCGCCCCGATGCAACACAACACAAAATAAAGCAAATAAAAAAGGATGGTAAACTAAAGAGTCATTTGGAGCACATAACATCCACAGTCCTATCGAGCGTAGTACGGCTTCAGGCGCACGACGTGGACGACTTCAGGCCGTGGTGGGCGGCGTGACGACGTTCTTGTTCCGTCGGGCATCACCTCGTAGTTCAGATCTCCAAGTCGACGAAGTACCTTGTAGGGTCCGAAGTACCGTTTTAGGAGTTTCTCGCTGAGACCACGGCGACGAATCGGTGTCCAGACCCATACCCTGTCTCCGGGCTGGAAGTGGACGTCCCGACGACGAAGGTTGTACCGGGTAGCGTCGACACGTTGTTGATCTTGAATTCGGAGTCGGGCGAGCTGGCGAACTTCTTCGGCTCGTTGAGCAACCACCTGGGCGTCGGGGCTCCCATCGTCGGCTGGTTCATGGGGTAGCATCGCGTCGAGCGTGGTCGTTACTTTCCTGCCATGCACCAGCTGGAACGGGGTTACTCCTGTGGTCTCTTGCACTGCCGTGTTGTAGGCAAATGTAACGTAAGGCAACACCTCGTCCCATGTCTTGTGCTCCACGTCGACGTATATGGAGATCATGTCGGCGATGGTTTTGTTGAGTCTCTCTGTCAGCCCGTTGGTCTGCGGGTGGTACGCCGTAGTACGCCGATGGCTGGTGTGGCTGAGACGTAGGATTTCTTGCGTCAGCTGGGCCATGAACGATGATCCACGGTCGGTAATGAGGATTTCGGGGGCGCCATGCCGGAGGACAATGGACTCGATGAAAAACTTGGCGACTTCCACAGCCGTGCCTGATGGAAGGGCTTTCGTCTCGGCGTACCGTGTGAGATAATCTGTGGCGACGATTATCCAGCGGTTTCCCGACGTTGACGGCGGGAAAGGGCCAAGTAAATCCATTCCGATCTGCTGGAACGGCGTAGACGGGGAGCAATCGGATGCAGATGTCCTGACGGCTTCGTCGGCGGTTTCTTGCGTCGCTGACACTCGTGACATGATCGAGTGAAGAGGTGAACGTTCTTCGGTAGCCTTGGCCAGTAGTATTTTTCGCGAATCCTGGCGAGCGTCCTGCTGTAGCCAAGGTGCCCAGCCGTTGGGTCGTCGTGACAGGCTTGGAAGATCTCCTCTCTAAGGTCGGCAGGGATTACCAGCAGCCATGGCGAGCTGTTGTCTCCGAAGTTCTCCTTGTAAAGCACACCTTGTCGGAGGACGAAGGTCGGCAGGGCTCTCAAGAAGATACGGGGGACAGTACCCCCTCGTCCTTCGAGATGCTCGATTAGGGCGCGCAACTCAGGATCGTCTCTTTGACGTCGTGCCATGTCGTTGGTGTTCACCGCGCCTAGGAAGCACTCGTTGTCATCGTCGTCGCTGCTACCGGAGGATGTCTCGACAGGGACTCTGGACTGGCAATCGGCGTCGCTGTGCTTGCGGCCTGACTTGTAGACCACAGTCATGTTGAACTCCTGCAGTCGGAAGCTCCATCGAGCGAGACGTCCTGAAGGGTCCTTTAGGTTCGCAAGCCAGCAGAGCGAGTGGTGGTCCGTGACAACGCGGAAAGGGCTCCCGTATAAGTACGGGCGAAACTTCGTGATGGCCCAGACGACCGCCAGACATTCTTTTTCAGTCGTGGAGTAATTTCTCTCCTCTCTGGACAGTGTCCGACTGGCGTAGGCGATGACTCGCTCGGTGCCTTCTTGCACTTGAACCAGTACCGCGCCAAGGCCTTCGTTACTTGCGTCCGTGTGAATCTCGGTTTCCGCATCTTGATCAAAGTGTCCAAGAACAGGAGGAGTCTGGAGTCGTTGCTTCAGCTCGTCGAATGCGTGCTGTTGCTCCTCGGCCTATTCGAACTTCTCGGCGTCCTTCGTAAGTTTTGTGAGCGGTGCGGAAATTCTGGCGAAATCCCGAACGAAGCGTCGATAGTAGGCACAAAGTCTTACGAATCTTCTCACGGCCTTCTTGTCTGAAGGTGCTGGAAATGCCGCAACGGTGCGAGTCTTCTCGGGGTCTGGGCGGACGCCGTCATTACTAACCACGTGGCCTAGGAAATTCAATTCTTCATAGGCGAACCGGCACTTGGACGGCTTAAGGGTGAGTCGTGCGGTCTGTATGGCTTGGAGTACCGCTCGGAGTCGTGGCAAGTGCTCGTCAAAGTCACTTGAAAACACAACGACGTCGTCAAAGTAGACAAGACAGCTCTGCCACTTCAGTACTGCCAGTATGGTGTCCATGACACGCTGGAAAGTTGCTGGCGCCGTGCATAGTCCGAAGGGCATCACCTTGAACTCGTACAGTCCATTCGGCGTGACAAAAGCTGTCTTCTCTCGGTCCCGTTTGTCAACTTCGATCTGCCAGTAACCGCTCTTCAGATCCATCAATGAAAAGTACCGGGAGTGGCGCAGCCGGTTTAGTGTGTCATCGATGCGGGGAGTGGATAGACGTCTTTCTTGGTTACCGCGTTCAGCTGTCGGTAGCCCACGCAGAACCTCAGCGTTCCGTCCTTCTTCTTGACAAGCACGACTGGAGAGGCCCACGGACTGCTTGAAGGCTGGATGATGTCGTCGTTCAGCATTTCTTGCACTTGCTCTTGAATGACTTCCCTTTCTTTTACGGAGACTCTGTACGGCGATCGGTGCACAGGGAGCGCGTCGTCCTCGGTAACGATGCGATGCTTCGCAACGGCGGTTTGGCGCACTTTCAACGACTTCGCGAAACAGTCGCTGTATTCGGCGAGGAGGTCAATCAGCTGTCGTCGTTTCGGGCCTGGAAGCTTCGGGTCGATGTCGAGCTGTGCTGGCGGCGCAATGTCTTGCTGAGGTGGCGATGCTTCGTCAGCGATCACGGCGATTACGGCGGAGTTTAGAAGTTCCTCGACGTGACCCACAGCGGCACCTTTCGTGAGGTGTTGCGTTTCTTGTCGGAAGTTCGTCACGAGGACCACGGTGCGACCATCCAGAAGTTCAGCCACTCCTCTTGCAACGCCGATTCCTCTCCCCAGGAGCAATTGGAGGTTGCCTTCAAGGACCACTTCGCCGCAGGTAGCTGTATCGGTCACGACGGGTACGACAGCAAATGATCGCGGCGGCAGGCTCACGTGGTCGACGGCGACTCGGACGGCGGCTGACACTGTTTGGGGTTTCTCTAAAGGCGGAACAGGCTTCCGCAGCGTCAATCTGTTTTCACCCACGTCGATGGCAGCGGGGTATTCACACAGAAAATCCATGCCGAGAATTACATCTCTAGAACAGTCTTGTAGAACGACGAATTTTACAGGGCACGTTTCGCCGTGAATTTAGACGCGAGCAGTGTAACTTCCTACTGGTGTGATGAAGTGCCCTCCGGCCGGTTCGTATTTGAGGTCCATCCCACGGCGTTGTCACTTTTCGCAGTCGGCGAGAGAGCCTTCCACTCAAGACTGAGTAGTCTGCTCCGGTGTCCACGAGTGCCGATGCGTCGAGGCCGTCGATAACAACGTTTAGGTTGTTGGACACCGTTGCAGGCGCGTCGGTGCGATGCGGTGCGTTGGGAGAGTGGGAACGCTCCGGCGTATTTGGAGGCTGTTTGCTTCCGTCGTCTTCGGCAACGTCACCTCCAGGCGTTGCCGCACTTAGTTTTCCCGGCGACGCAGGGGAGACAGGCTCTCTCGGCGAGGTCGTGGCGCTGGGGACGCTGAACGTCGTGGCGATGGGGCGCGGGCTTCACGGCATCGAGACGACACTGGAGAGGGCGAACGTCGAAGGTACCCCTCGATGTCGCGAGGGCGCTCGTCGTACCTTGGGCGCGGGTCGTTCGGGTGGAACCCGCGCAGCCCCAGTTGTCTGTAGGGGCATCGGCGGTAAATGTGGCCGGCTTCACCGCAGTGATAGTACAACGGGCGTCGATCGTGGCGCCTGCTGGTTCTGGGTGGGCGTGCGCCCGATCTTCCTGGCGTCGGGAAAACTGCGGCGCTGGAGGTTCCCGTCGGGGTGGCGCCGTATACGGGTGAGCAGGGGGCGGTGGTCGTCGGGTAGCTGCGCGTAGCTCAGCGTCGGTGGTTCGGGAGCAGCGCTGACAAGAACTTGTGGCCGCAGCGCCTGCTGAACTTCTGCCCGGACAACCTCGGTGATTGAGGGTGAATCCGGGTTTGCGGCAGGAAGAAGCTTCCTGATTTCCTCCCGCACGACGTCCCGGATGATCTCGCGGAGGTCCGGGCCGTTGCAGCCGGAAGTCGAGAGGGCAGCGACGCCGGGAAGTCGCTGGTAATGGGAGGCGCCCGCTTGGAGGGCGCGCTCGATGTTGGTCGCCTCCGTGACGAAGGCTTCGACGGTGGTCGGCGGGTTGCGGACGAGGCCTCCGAAGATGTCATTTCTTACTCACCGCATCAGGATCCGCAACTTCTTTTCTTCGGTGGCTTGAGGGTCGGCGCGAGCAACCAGGTGCAGGACATCCTCGACGAAACTGGTGATGGTTTCGTTTGCGCCCTGGGTCCTCATGCGAAGAAGGTCCTCGGCCCCCTCCCGTCGATACTGGTTGGTGAAAGTCCGTCTCAGCTCATCCTTGCAGGCGGTCCACGAGATCAACGAAGTCTCGCGGTTCTCGAACCAGTGCCTGGCCGTACCTTCAACCGCGAAGTTAAGATTCTGCAGGCGCTGTTCGTCCGTCCATCGATTTTGCTGGGCCACTCGCTCGTACTGCTGTAGCCAGTCCTCGATGTCTTCCTAAGGTTCACCATGGAAGGAGGCGGGCGTACGAGCAGCGACGGGTAGGATAACGAAGGGTGGAGTCGACATCGTCGCGATCTTCTTTGGTTTCTGAAGCAGGGGTCCGAGTTCCGGGGGTTGGTCTTTCGTACGGCGGCTTGCTCGGGCGTCGGCGTCTTCTGCGAAGGGTAGCCTTTCGGGGCTGAGCACTTCACTTGGCCGGGATGTCTTCGTTGGTGTACGCTACACGGGCATAGACAGCGTTACCCAGCATTTCCACCAAAATGTCACGAAGGACAAGTGATGAGGCGGCGAATAACTGAATAAACTAAACGTTTAGTGGGGCGAACTTGTGCCCAAAAATAAAAAGGAAACAAATGATAACAACAGAGCGTCGCGGGCGTCGAAGGCGGCGAAGCAGCAAGATCGAACGCTAAGGCGAAACTGACTCTGGCTCGCTCGCGAAGCTCCTTATGTACACGCGTGAGCTTCTGGAATAATCGGCACAGAAAGCTCGACGCGTAGAACATTCAGACCTCGAACAAACAACAGGATTCTCGAATTTTCCAGAACACTAAATTGTAGGGATAAACAAAATAGACGTCGCTCGCAGGAATCGAACCCTGGCCTTTCGCGTGGGAGGCAGGCACGATAATCGATAGGCCACGAGCGCGCTGCATGCTAGGTCAGCTGCGCTCGCGGCAATATTCACTCTTAAGCTGTGACATATGTTGGGGTTCTAAGTTACACTCGGCAAGTCGGAGATTACGCCGACCGGTTGGATTGTCCAGCGCCACGTTTGACCTAGACGCTTGTCAGACACGGCGGTCGGCGATCTCGCTGACTTTATCGCCTAGTGTACAACTTATAAAGCCCGTGCTGGAGACAAGCAGGTGTTTACTGTCGTTTCCAACAGAAAGTAGCTCACTCAATGTTGCGCAAACAACCTTATTCGAAGGGGCAAACACTATACAAAAAAATCGAAGAAACGTCACTTTGACTTTTTTAAGGTATGAAGAGCGGCAACAACTCAAAATAAAAAAGGCAGACAGTAAAATAAAAAGCAATACGATCTTTTAAAGCAACCATGCCCAACGTGGTTCGTGCTTTCCATAAAAAGCAATTAAAAACAAACCTGGTGAATTAAAAAAATAATATCTGCATAGGCGGTTACTGAATAGTAAGTAAAGATGTGCAAATAGGGGTTCGAATCAAATAGTGCTTCATTATTCATAGCTTCCGCAGTGAAAGGCCAAAGCCACGACAAGCCAGCTTTCTTTGCAGTGTTGAATGTATACGAACAACATGGCGATATTCTATTCAACGCAGTATTTGCACAGCCGTAATAACAAGAAAAACGTTAAAATAAATACGATGTATTTCTTACTTATTTCTAAATTCGTTTTTTTGTGTTATGCTATGTTCAAATTGTGGGCGCAACGTGCTAATTTTTCACAGTGTACGCAAACGTAAAAGCAACACGCGTACCATTTCGTTAAGAAGCCGAGCATAAAAATAGCAACGTTCGCAACTGACTCAAACTTCTTTGGTGAGGGTGTGTGTTTAATGGTCATCAAGTTTTACGCTTGTTAATGATTCGACCCATACGTGTTAGCCAAATCGGAACAAGGTTGTTTTCTGTCTTTGCTTCTATCGATAATGGAACTTCCCATCTATACACGCTTGCTCAGATCTGCCCTGTGTATGCTGCCTACCGATCAGCGATTTGTTGTACGCTGGCGTGCAAAGCATAATAATTTCAACTCCTAGGGGGCCCCGATGCGTCGTTCACCTGAATATGTCAATTATGCGCCTTGCATTATATATGGCAGGTCATGAAAACCTTAACATACTTAGCGTTTTGTGGGAACGAAACGACTGTAAACGTCAATTAGAGACGTCATACAAGATAAGAAACTACGATGTTTATGTTTGTTACGTCCACCCTTTGAACATACCCTGACGGGTTATTAATAGGGTTCTGTGTTTTAGGAGTTTATTTTTCGTGAAATTTGGAGGGTGTTTTTCGGGGTTTATTTTTTGCTGAAAATTTAGAATTTTTCGGAGTTTAGTTTTATGTTATTTCTGATTCTCCGAAATTCGGAATTGAATTACGCAGTGCTTCCTGTTAAAACAAAATAAATAAAACAATAAATAAATAAAATCCGAATGTAAACGAACGCCAGATATAAGAAAAGCAAACGCTCTTGTATCAAATAGTATTTCTTAAGCTGGATTTGGCGTTGGCGCCATTTCCACTGGCAATACGAATTTGCTCCACGACCAAAGTTGCACACAAGTGTTGCTTCGATAAACATTGATACCTTGAAATCAATAATCTTCTGGAGAAAGTCGCTGCGAAGCCGCATTCATCCCATCCTATTCTATCTATTTTGCTGCTGCGCGAGATGTCGTAAATAAAGACCGACCTACAAAATAATTTAACGTATTCTCCTCGCCACACTTCATATTTTCTCCTCTCCTCCTGGTACCTGGACGAAGGGAGACTCCTTTTGTTGCTGTATCTTTGGGCTGGTTAAGCCGGGAAATTATCCCGGCTTATAAAGCCCTAAGATGCAGCAACAAAAGGAGTCGCCCGCCGTCTGGGAGAGGGGAAAAGGGAAGAGTGACGACGAGGATTTTCCTACTTTGCGGAAAAACATTTTTTAGGTCAGGCTTTAAAGGGATACTACAACAAAATTTCGGCGCTCATTTTTTGGTCTATATGTGTTCAAAGGAGCAGTATCACATCGAACATACCAATATCTTGTTAAAAAAGTTTCGAAAAGGAATTTTAAAACGAATTAAACGATTAGCAAAGAGCACCTGGTGGATGTCGCTAACGCCCCGCTTGTAATGCCCGTCTAGGAAACTTGACAGCTAGTGACGGTGATAGGAGCGTCCCACTAGAGCGACAGACAGCAACGAACGACAGCGACACACGACAACGAGCGACAGACAACACCGACGGACAGCCTGTTTGTCGGAGTCTCCCGTCCCACCTGGCGGACACGACGCAGAGCACGGGGACAAGGAAACTTGTTTCCTAGTGGGACTGGAGTTGTCAACAAAACACTTTAAAATACACAGACAAACAGAGTCTGGCGACGCTTTTTTCGTGTTTTGCTCTTTGGGGATAAAACGAGCCGACAAACACGGTGAAAGTGGAGACGATTACTTTATTTCTTGATTAAAGCTTCCGCTTCTCTTCATTTTCTGTTGGCTACTTTCCGCAAACAGTCGTGACAATCGACACCAAACTTTATCCGAAATAGAATACCCGAATCGTTCCTTTTTTGGGCCGTTCGAAGCATTCTAGGTGAGCGCCACGGAATTTCACGCCGATTTGGAGGACGTTTATAACTTCATGTTGGAATGATCAAGGGCAGGCGTTTTTTGGTGGACAATACGGCATCCCGATTATCACAGAACGTGATGACAAGTCTCTCGTCTGCTGGAATGGCTTGCCGCGGAACGTCATGTCCTACTTCGTGGTGAGCGGTCTTACTTTGGTGAGTCCTCGCACATGGGTGTATCCATCCTGATGCAGGGGCGTAGACTTCAGCGTCTTGGAGCATCACCTCGCGCACCAAGTTTTCGCGAGCAAAACCAGCCACAGCAAATTCCCTTTCGCAACACGACCGCCCGGCGCCAGCCAGCATGCCGCACCCGCGACCTCTACGTGCAATCGAGGGACCGGAACTACGGGGCCGAAAACGAGGAGTGGCCGCCAAGGGCTTTTCGTTCCGAGAGGAAGGGTAGAAGGGTGGGAAGGGAGGCAGCAGAAGACATAAGCGGGCGAGGAGGATAAGTTTGTCTCCGAGAGATGTTCCACAGTGGGACTGCTTGCTGCGCTTCAAATCTAACGACAGACAAGAACTCGTCCGTCGTCGATCGTTTGTCGGCGCTTGTCGGCGATTGTCGCGGGTGCTGGTCGTTGCAGTGGGACAGCATCAGCGACGCGGAACTTTGTGGTGTCGTCGGACAAAAACCGGTGTTTGTCGCTCTAGTGGCACGAGGATATGAGTGTCTCGCCTCCGGTCACGACGAGAGAAGAGGGAAGGAGGAACTCCCCTCTTCTCGAGAATGCCTTTGTGTGTCGCAGAAGTCGCTATTGTCCCCCTACAAGATTATAGAAGATTAACCCGTCACTCAAAATTAGTACAAAAGCAGCCGCTTCGGTGGCTGGAACGACTAGGCCATCCTCTCGATGTCAGCCTCGAGGTAGCTTTGCTCGTCCCGAGACGACCTAAGTCACGATTGCGTTGGATGTCACGTGATCTCCGCTGGGCCTTCTCCGAGCGCTTGCCAGAGTGGGCCGTTTATAACGAAAAATACAGCCGCCAGGCTCAAAATACAAACGTGCGATTGTCATTTACGGATATTGTGGATCATATTCAACCTATTTTTGAACACGACGGGAATATTTCAAATTTCGTTGAAGTATCCCTTTAAGGATATAATAGAGAAGTTCGAACTGCCACTCTTCCCAATTTCATACAATCTCTATAGTCCATAGCTTTCACTATTACAAAAACGCAATCTCTTCTTCCTTTAAAACACAAACTGTATGGCCCAAACAGGAAACCAAAACAGTGGCTCTTGTCGTGACCTGAATTTACAGTGACCTGTTGTCCTGAATGAACCTTGACGAGAATAGCTCTAAGACCCTTTTTGACAATGGTCCGAGATTTAAAAGATAATTATTGTGGCATTTTTCCAGAACGATTAACCGTGCGCTAATCAAAATGTAAAATACGTTTTTTTGTGTCTTTTAGGGCAAGGGGGGGGGGGGCGGGAGTGGAACATTTAGCTTTCCAGTTTATCAATAAATTCGAAGTGACAAAGCTTTTGCCGGCGGGCGTTTCTCGGAGTTTTTGCGGATTTATCTGAAAACATAGAACTCTAGTTATTAAGTGTTACATTTCGCACTCCTAAGTGCATTTTTTTTTATACGACATGAGTCCAGCGCGTCCTGTGCCAATGCCACGGAAGGTGCCAACCGGAGCTCATGAGTTACTTAACGAAACAAGTTTCATAAGCAACTTCAATGTGCAGATTCCCAAGCTAAAGAAAAGTATCCCTTCTCGTGATAAGCTCGTATATTTGAAATAAGGAAGTTTCCACAAACGGAAGGGCTGAAACACAGGGCACTGTCATTAAGAAGTCAAAACCTTTGGCCTGATGAGGCAATTACCTGGATTCCAGTTACTTATTGTGGTTTGTTTGGAAACAAAATACCGGACCTCCTTTCCTCGGGCCGCTCGTGGAGCGATGTAACGCAAAAATCTTGGTAACTCGGCCGATTTTGTTGAGCATAATTAATCCTGAATTACAAACATTGTGCGCACGTTACATCCGGTTGCTTCCAAAGTTGCTTTATTGCCAAAACTGCGTTAGTTGAGAACGTACGCACTCGAGCTCAATTCGTTAATGCCAATTCAGTTTTATTTTATTTTTCTTTCTCAGTTGATTTGTATTTATACTATGCGAACCGAGAAATGCGGCGTAATAAAATTCCGTTGTAGCTTCTCGCTGGGTTAATCCTGAACTCCAGGGAGGTATTTTACAAAATTCTTATTGGGCAGTACGCGCTAAAACGACCTTGAATATATGCTGAAGTTGTAGCTTTCCACTTTTTTTGTGTGTGTTCACCTCTGTCATAAGCGGCGCGCCTATGCGCGCATACTTTTCGTACAGTGCTTAAAACAACTGGGGCTTTTAATTCTGCATTCTGAATAGATTTGTTGTATTTTTTTAATTGATCCTTTAAAGTTTTGCAATATGCTTGTGTGGGACTTTCGTTTTAGTATTGTAAGCTTTAAAATGGTGAGACATCCTATTCGAAATGTCAATGGAAACTTGTACAGTTCACCTGACAATTCCTATTTTTCACTTGATTCAATATTACGCAGATATTTTCAATCCATTTTAGAAACCTCTGATTTGTATTTTAATCTAGGGACGTTGGAACATAGAGCGTATACAGCCTAGATTTAGCGAAAAATGTTAAAATATTTTGAAAAAACTAGAGGCCCCAAAGTGTTTTCTTTTAATTATAATAAACAACACTAGTCTTTGTTAAAACGGAAACACGAGAAATGTAAAAATGATGTCTGAATCCAAGAGAAAGAGCAAGATCAACTAAAGTATAAAATATAAATAGCAAACAAGTTTGAACAGGGAAGGACTTGGTATTTTTCTTACAAGCTTGTTGACTTTTTCATACGTGGTCCCCATTTATGGCGCGACAACAACGTGGATGACAAAGTCCCTGACGTTTCTCGGCCAAATCACGTAAAATCGTTTCCCGAGTGTCTTTAGAGAGCGTAGCAGAACGCTTTAAGGAGCCTTCATAACTCATGACTGGCGAAAACGGGCACCTCCACGTCCCATCCCCTTTTTATGCCTTGCTCGGCAGTGCTTCCTTCATTTGTTCGAGTCTTTGGAGAAGGAAACCAAAAATGCCACTCCGCGTTGCAATCCGACTTGGTAGATCACCATAGGGACGAGAAAGGAAAACCGGCATTCGATTATTATTTCAAATAATTCACTTCTTTTTTTATAAGAAATAACTATATCCTGAGAAACGCACATTTTAGTAAAATATAGAACTCTAACCAGTTTTAGAAAAAACAAAATTCATGAGGTCTTGGTATAAACATGGTCCTTTCGTCACGGAGGAAAATGCTTCTTTGTAGCCCGGCTATAATGGTTGCGTCCAGATATTTTTTTTTTTCTTTTTTGTGGCAAAGTTCTGAGGCGTACAGCCTTACGAGAGATAAATGTCCGGCAAAGGTATTTACAAGTAAACCTCATTTTACAGAGTTCTATGTACATACAGTTTAGAAAAATGTGGTAGAACTATTTTCGCAATCATCATTTTTTTCGGGTAAACACTAAAGCCTGCGATTAGCTTAAGATCGTATAAACGAAGAAAATATATCATTATAGTCATATTTACTTTTTTTGGCACGAATTGTACATAAAGGGACGCCACAGCATATTGTGTTACTGGAGACTGACGGTACTTTATGCAGCAGTCGCTCGACAAGACGCGATATCTGTGAAAGACAACATACTTTAGAGAACTAGCATTTCTAATTGATTCACAAGATGTTTTGCACTTTCATAACAGTGATTGGTGCTTCTGCACTTTTTCACAAAATGTTTAATGGCAAAGATACACCACCAAATGATGATGGGTACTAATAAAAAATGAAATAAATAGGCACTCCGTACTGGACGCGTAGACGAACGACGCGTGACAGGACACGCAGCTGAAATCGACTACGGCATTTGTTCAAAATATATTCAGCTCTCCTAAAAAATATTTTAGATTATGTACCTATATAAATTTGAGTATACTTAATAAACAATATACCAAATAAATTTGATTATATGCCTAATAAAGTATATACCTAACAAATTTGACTTATTTATAAAGCAAGTCAAATTCAATTTGCCAATTTAATGCCTCCCGAACACGTCACAAAAGCATAGTACAAGATGAACAGCCATCATATTAATTAACGATGCTCAAGAGACCGCTTCCACCATGTCGGTTATTTGGGGGAAAGTCAACTTTTTGCCATTGTTTTTGGACGAGACATCTGGAAACCGCATGTATGTACGTCTAACAAACTGGGCACGGCATCCAGACCGCCGTCTCCCAAATTGACGGCAGCTGGAAGAGGCGGAGAAGGGCGTTGATCGAAGTGAAACCAATCACTCAAGGCTCCGCGCCCTGTGAGATTAACGAGCTGGAAGAGCCAAGGTTGCTGACAGGTGCCGCTGGGGAAGCCGTCCATTAAAAGACCCTCGAGCAATTGGAGCGTCAGTGCTGATGACAAATGAGGGCAACGTCCTCGGGGCGGCTTCGGTCACTGCTGAATTATAGAACCGTAGCCTCAGTCACCAATTCTGTCCTAGAACCGGACTTGTTCTTGTTAAGGCCGTTGGAAATAAATTCAGTGTTTCACTTGAGTGAGCCTCTGTTTTTTTTCTCTTTTTGGGAGCCTGTGCTGACACAGAGAACACTATCATTGATATTCAAATGTATCTTAGAGAAGCAGTAGGAATTTAAATTTTTATTTAAGATATATATTGATCTGCTAGAATTAATATTATATAATAAAAGTCGAGAATTACAAGCGGGTGCTTGATTTCAATTGAAACAAGTTCTTTAAGAAATGGCAATAGTAACATATATGCGGTATTAACATATTTATGAAGCTCATCTGGCATTAAATGAGAAAATAACCACACGATTTTCGGCTAATACCCTAACTCTCCAAATTATCTTTTTTTATCGGTTCTATGGGTAATATTACAATTGAAGTATTGATGGCAATTACTTTTAGACACTAGATCCTCAGACAGGTCGTCACTATTGCGGCAGTGTGTTCTCGGTCGATGCACGGACGACACACTGTCGAAATGGTTACGACGTGACTGACAACGCTACGTCTGTTGGCAGTCGGGTCATCCGAGCACGGAAAAAAGAGGGCACGAAGGAGAGGACTGAACAAACACACTGCTGCGTGTTGCTTAACGTTACCTGTAGAGTGACTACGTCGCTTCTAGGCAACATTATTGGCATGGCTTGTGGCGCTTTGCACGCACTTTTAAAATCGAGCGAAAAAAAAATAAAAAATATGTTCGACTAAAGCCTAAAAATTATAGCCTGTTCGCTAATTATTTTTTGACTTGGTGTAGCAAGCCTCTGATAGCAATTCCCATTAATACTGCAATAGCAACCGCACTCATATATCAACTAATTAGATAATCAATAAGCAGATTCTAGTTAATTTGAGTACTTATCATGCCGGCTATTCTCCCGTATAATGTCTGACCAGCCTTGTACACGCATGGCGACGACGGCGACCGTGTAGATATCACAAATTTAAAAAAATTTGTTTCAATTCTAATCAATCATTTTCTATATAAAGCCTAAAAACTGCGAAACGGTTACAGTGATCTTGCAGTTACATTCAAGCGTAGGGTGAAGATCTTATAAATATGTTTTCTTAGGTAAATTCGTTTGCAATTAAGAAATACGCAAACATTTTGAGAACACCTAAGCACTTCTCATGAGTTGTGAATGCGAGAACATTAATGTCCAATTGAATACCGCTGAATGCTCCTCGCATGGTGCATGCTGCGTCTGCTGGATGAGGCAGCGGCGGGAGGGAAAATCTCGGCGTGTCCGCGCGCTGAAATCAGGTCATCCTCTCATCATCATCATCGCCCTAGCTGCGGGTACATATTGACGACGTTAGACCGTCAAAGCGCAACGTTTGCCCTAACGTTAGGCCGAACGTCAAGCCAGCGCATACTTGCATCCTCCCTCACGTCAAACGTATGCGTGTACCGGTTGACGACGTTGGACCTCGAAGCGTAACGACAGGCCTATCTTAAGCCTAACGTCAGGCCAGCGCATACCCTCGTCCCTCCCTCCCGCTGCCCCGCCAGCAGTTCCGCTGGCTCCTTAGCAACGATGCCGCCGTTGCTATCGAGTCACATGACGCGTCGCAGCCAACGGACATTTAGGTACCATTTCGCTCAGCCAACACTTAAGTGCCGTTTCGCTCAGTCAATGGGAATTTAGGAGCAACTTTGCTCAACCAATGAAAATTCAGGTACCGTTTTCCGTTTCTACAGGTAATTATAACGCCGGCTTCGCTCCGGTAACGCCGGCTTCGCTCCACAGGACAGTTAATGCTTTCGCATTAAAACACATTAGTCAAGTTCTACACTCAGGAACGTACCAACGCAGCTGGCTGTGACTATCGGAGCCCAACAACTCACAGCATTCGACCATTAAAGGTCCGTTCCATGGACGTCCAGAGACCAGTGTAAGGGGACCAGGGGGGGGGGGGAGGGGGCAAATGCCCTTTCTTGAGATTTTGTGGAATTGACGACAAAATATCCTGGTGGCGAGTCTCAGGCCGCGGTCAGGCTGCTAATACACCAGACGAAAGACCACTTGCAGACACCATATACGGCGTGCTTCTTTCTTGTTTGAAGGTTCCGTCACATTCGTCATAAAAACAACTCTCTGCAGAAATCTTCAAAGCGTACATAAGTATGAAACAAACATGCTTTGAAGATGTCTGAGGCGAGCCTGCACATACATCCTTTATCGTGTCTAAAGTGAATGCCGAGCATTGCGTATATTGAATGAACAGTGTGAATTCGGCTTTTTTGGTTCCGACTCGTGATAGGCATGACTACACTCTAATAAATAGGGGGTGTATAGGGTACACCCCTTGTCCCATGCATAACACCCCAAAACAACAATTCGACGTTCAGTCCACAGACGTCTAACCGACGACACCAACTTTCAAAAGCGGCTTGATAGTCGACTGATACAACCTATTAAAATAGCTAATTTAGGCATTAAAGGCTGCACTAAGACAATCAAGGATTTTTTGACCGTGCCGCAAAACCTCACTGTTTTTTTCTAGTTTTTGATACGCACATTTGCTATTTAGTACGTTCTAGCCAACATAAATCAAGCCGCTCGTAAAAGTTGGTATCGCCAGCCCGACGTCAGTGGACTGAACGTCCAAATGTAGTTTTGGGGTGTTACATAAGAGACAAGGGTGTACACTTATACACTCCTATTTCTAAGAGTGTAAAGTAGCTGGATCCTGGGAAAGTAGCGCCATTGCTTTCCCAGCTTGCTTGCCAGGCAAAAACAGATACTAACATACAGACGAACAAACCTCGTAAGGTAATCGGCTGATCGGTATCAGTTGCCAAGGCAATTGCCATTTTGGTCTATTAAAATATTCAAAGCTTCACAAGTCTCCTTCTGAACCAGTCGCATCAATATCGCTATGGAGAATCATCGTACTTAAAGCCTTCCTCGCCTATACAAGCGCGTTGGTCGCTGTCCATACAATGCACTTATCAGTCATGCTTATCTCCACACGGTCTCTTACAATGGTACAGTTTTTTTTTTTTTGCGTATTGAAATGACAAATACATTTTTTCAATGCCGTTGAGCGCCGCGGCGCCGCATGTAGTTGTGATGCGAAGATGTACGCTTGCTTCGCCAGGGTGTAGCTAATAACATATCGGTGTCCAAGAAACGTCCCTATAAAGCTACCCGTCACCAGCGAATTTAGATTGGGTCAACAAGAATAGAGATCAAAAAGAAACTGCTAATTTCATGGACCAAAATGGCGACCAGATGTGGAGCTTGGCGCTACTTTCCCAGGATCCGGTGACATTAGGCATGACTATTGAGCGGGAGATCCAACTGTAGTGGGTGCTTTATTGAGCTTGTGGTCCACACAGCCGTGTGTTTACAAACACAGCATAACAAAGAAATCAAACCTCGCCTTGCACGGTCTGGACACGAGCGCTACGTTCTGGACGGTGCTTTACTCGCACGAGGAGTGGCCTTCAAATCGTCGTCTTAGATTTCTCGGATCAAAAACCAACAAGAAACTGGGGTTTGTTGTGTCACCGCTGAAGCGTACCGCTAGAGGCGTGACTGTTCGATCTCCTCCCCAATACTTCCTTTCATGCTTAATAATAGCAACGCTGTCAAAGCCGCCACCGCAAGCAGAGGGCTTGATCTCGTTGATGATTTGCACACGTTCTCGCGCAAACGAAACCACAAATGAAACCGCGCGCTGGCGCCAGTAGCTTCGACGGCGTCGTATTCGTTCTTTCTCGCGTGAGTTGAAGCGTGGCGGCGCCAGAGTGCAAAGAGCTCTCAAACCCTTCCGGTTCCCAGCTATACGGCGAGTTTCACAGTATTTGCAACATTAAATGTACGCGCCATTATCAGAAAATGGTAGATTATGCCACTCTTACACAAATTTCACTCTTATGATGAAAGAATGATGCGTACAAATTTAGAAAATATACCTAAACCAGAAGTGTGCCAGGGGCTATCCCGACAAATGTTTCGTTTCTCCTAAAAAGAAACGGAAGAAACGGAAGTGACGATATCGTGTCTGATTGGCTAGAAGCTCAAATGACGAAAGTTCGCTCTTTCGTCATTTTGTACTCTAACCAAGGAAGCGTGATACCGTCACTTCTGTCACTTCCGTTTCTTTTTAGGAGAAACGAAACATTTGTCTAACATAGCCCCTGCGCTACCGAACAGATGGTGCCACTGAGTTGGTTGCCAAACAAAAATGGGCTAATATTAAGTATGGAACGGAGTATAAGATTATCAAATGTGAATGACACGCCCGGTTATATGAGTAACACGCACGGCGAAAGCTTGAAGTCATTGTGTTTATAAAAAGAACACCGTCACACCTGACAGTTTTACTTTACTCTTATCTCCGTCGATGAAAGCGAATGACACGATTAAGGGACTCCGATCTTACTAACATATTACAGTACCTGTTTGGCCAATCATGGCTTGCCACGGCGACGCTTCTTCTCGTAGTTCCAGGGTTGCTCCCAGCAAAAACAAACTGCGTACCACCACGAGAAAAAAAATGCTTGCCACGTTTTTAACAAATTCTGCACTTTGCAGCGAAGATGACTTACAATGCTCTGGTTTTTATATAGCTTTGTGCACACCATATGACATTTCGGTACCCAAGTGTGCATACGTACGGCTCTAGTGAAGTAAAATAATCTGCAAATACGTGAAATTCTAAGTTCAATACTCAGCCCCGCTGCTTTTGACATTGACAGCCGTTATAAGCACTGGCGTCCATCTATCTAAATCACACTACTTGATGAACAAAAAAAGCATGATAGAATTATTCCGCAGTATTAAAATTGCACTACTTCGGTGTTGAGTCTTTTCACATAACAAGGATTAAACATTTTTGCAATAAGCGTAGTTTTTTTCTTTATTATCACATTCAAAATAAAAGGTCCTCACTTTATGAGGTGGTGATTTTTTTTCGCAGCTACTGTGAGAGCGGATTCCAACCGCGAAACATTGCTCCACAAAAGCTCTCCGTAGACGGAATGGATAGTGTTAACTACTGAGTCCCGGCAGTGTACGTATGCCGAGAGAGTCGCCTCTGGTTTATGTACAGCGCTAGAAAAAAACAAAAACCTTGTATTTACAGTCATTTCACTTAAACTATTTCTTTTGCGCCACCCAATGAAGAAACCAATGCAAAAATTCAAAGCAGAATGAACCGCACGCTATTATAAATTACTGAATAGTCGGAGTCAGAAGAAGACGCAGAAAAAAAAACTCGAATCCTCAGTTACTTCTTATTAGCAATTATATCTTATCTTTTGAGCACATATAAAGAGAATATTGCTCGTATTACAAATGAAATATTCAGACATAAAAAAAACGTTTTATTTTTAGTTCTTGCTTTGTTTTAGGTATGTGAAACTGCTCGAAGTCACAGTGCAAATAATTTTGTAGTTGATAACCAAGAAATAGAGCTAAACCGTTTTATTGAGTTCATAAAACTATAAACCGGTTTATTATAAAATATGTTCGTCGCGCCAACTCATCGCATTTTTTTATATTTTCACATATTAAAAATGCATATATTCTTTGTTCAACCGTACGTTCACAAATCTAGCACAATTCTTAAAAAGCTCCCCAAAAAAGCCATATGCGTGTAAAGGCTATAATTAAAAAAAAGAAAACGAGAAGTATGAAAAACATGTGCATATCGAGCAGAAGCCTAAGAATAGACCGGCTCGTGTCTCAGAACCCTTTTCAAGATTACGGATACTAGCGGCAGTATGTAAATTGCTGCATGCCTGCGGGTAGAAATAATGACCAGTGGCATGCAAACCGAACTTGTTAGCTTTGTTTTGCCTACAATCAAACTTGTACGGTAGTCATTAAAGTAATCAAATTTCTTGTAATGAATTACAAATTAGGTAATTTTGTAATAATTTAATTACACTTGATAGCCTAGTTATTACAGCAATAGCCTTATTACTTCTTGGAAGTTCAAAGATTACTTGAAACCGTTACTATTTTCCCCTCCCCTTTCTAATGGCACCCTTTTGTTTGTACCAATTTCTCACAGAGGAATCTTCTAACACAGGGGTCGGCAACCGGCGGCCCGTGGGCTGCATTCGGCCCGCGGAGGAATAATATACGACCCTCGGCACGCCCCCAAAATGATCCCGCCCCTCCCTCCCTCCCAAACACAAGGACAAAAGGGCACACCTCGGCAAGACTCACTCATGAGTGCACTCACTCACCTCACTCAATCTCACCGATCTGGCTTTGTAAGCATCGAAAACTCATAAATTTCAGATTGAGCGAGGGGCTTGAGTTCGGTACGTTCATCAGTTCAGTAAGGGGTGTGAGTTTGTGAGGTCGGTGACTTCGAGTTTCATGAGTTTATGATTTCTGTGAGTTCATGAGTTCCGTGAGGGGCGTGAGTATGTGAGGTGGGTGAGTTCATGATTTCGGAGAATTCATGACTCCGGTGTGTTATTGAATTCCGTAAGGGGCGTGAGTGCGTGAGTTCGGTGAGATCATTAGTTCGGTTAGTGGCGTGAGTTTGTGAGGTCAATGAGTTCATGAATTTGGAGAGGCATGAGGTCCCTGAGGGGCCATAGGTTCGATGGGGGTTTGCGTGAAACTTCGAGGAAGGGCGAGTTCTGTCACTTATACGTACATTTCCATGGGAGTTGAGTCGTTCCCCTCTTCGCAATGGCGCTCTTAGCTCATGCGGCTGGTTCTCTACGAGTGCTGGGAAAGGAGGAAAGGTACCTATTGATTTGTCTGCGCTCTTCGGTTCCGGCTGAAGTCCCTTGATGTTTTTTCACTGCATTCTACAAGTACCGTCATTCTTTGCCGCGCCGACATCTGTTTCTATTGGAGGAGAGCAATGTCACGTGATTTCCGGAACTGTCGCCACTTCGGTCCGCCATTTGCTTCCAAGCTGCTCGGCTGCTCCATCCGCTCGCGTGTTTCGTGATACTCGCCGACGACTTTAGCTCGACGTCCTGGTGTTTCTGGACCGTAATGAGGCAAGTCAAGTAGTAAGCGTTTGTGTTAGATGACGGGGTGTTGCGCTTTTGGGTGCAGCCAGAGTTCTGGTAATGGAAAAAGTTGTTCGCCGTCCCGTTTCGGAAAGCCGATCTGAAGAGGCAGAAGGCATGGCTCCACATGATCGGGAGGAAAAACTTTGTCCCTACCAGAAGCAGCAAGCTTTGTCAGGTGAGCATTTCTGAGCTAGTTACCTCATCCACACACGTTCACATACGTACACATGCAATGTTTTTCCTGACGCGCCTGACTGGCGAACTCTGTCTCAGCTGAAATGCGGCATCGGTGCTCTATTGTTTTTCACTCGAAAACGCGGTTGTTCGCCGGCAAAGTTTTTCGCGTAATCTGAGTTTCTTAAGGGACACGATATGAATGGATGAAACCGCCGATTGGCCGCTTCAGCTGTGAGTGTCTCGCAGTGAACCTCTACGAAACACGAAAAGCTACTACCGAGGACAATATGAGCCGAAAACGCCTTTCATGCTTCTTTGGCTTACCACTTGTTTTTGAGAGAGCTGTGGTCCGAACTAGGAATAGAAAGCGAAGTTGAGGAATAATGGAGCTTGTGGGAGTCGCAGACGCAGAAAAAGGTTGGATCGGGTGTTCCAGCTCATACTGTCCGCGCGCGGGGATACATCGGGCGTACAATGCGCGACACTGTTAGCGCGAACATAGCATCGGTGTCTCTACGTATTTTACTTCCATGGAGTGTTGCTTTGCACCAAATTTTACCGCTTAGGTTAGCGTCCCAAATTAGCCCTTCCCACCGCACTAGCAGTTTTGATGACGAATTTTTGATTCCGATAGAGAAAAATGCGGCGATCACTCTTCTGTACTAACAGTGTGACGCTCTCTACCTCCAAACAAAGTCGAATTCTTTAGTGTTCTCGGTGCACTGTCCCGTGAATTGCAAGTTAGCCCTGTTCATTCTCGACAGGACCATCTTACACCAGATCAGTTTGAACCTCGGATCTGGCAGAGCCATGGCATCAAAAAACTTAAACCAGACGCTGTCGCCACCAAGTTTAGCCATAGGCTGCCAAAGCCAGTTCGAAGACCACCGCGAGAAAGGGAAATGGGAAACATCCAAGGTAAGTTGACACAGTCAGAGATGGTGAATTTGCAGTCACTTGGTTGCTAGATTTGGTATTAAAATGCTACCTATTTTAAGCAGGGGAGCCAATGCAGGAAGAAGACAGCATCCAGACGCTTCCATCTCTGGATTCAACTGCTGCTCTCACAGGTGTCGTAGTTCCTCCTTCACTGATTATTGAGAATATGCTTGTCCAAGGTGATGAATTAATGCAAGTAGCATTGAACTGCATACTGACAAAGTTTACAATTTCAGCACAAGCCTTGCCCACGCACACAGCGGCACAATCCAGCAAAGTGCAAAACTGCGACCAGGAGTCTGTGCCTCAGGCGGCCCGGGCCCTCCAGTTGGTGAGTCGCACGCTATTCCAGCATTTAGTAGCCGGGCACATGCAGCGACATACAGTCACAATCATCCTTAACTCGAGCGTGTGCCAGGCATACTCTGGGCTAATTCTTCTGTTCCTTCTTTTTCGGCCTGTATTTGCCCATCTCAAATGTGGTATGTGCTTTCTTGGGCATTCCTGCAACAATTGACTATCCTGCCATGCGTATATGTGCAGTATGTACCCAGGACATCATAAAAAAGTATTGGAATTTATGTCAGCATGCTCTTCTGTGCTTTGGGTAAGTGTTGATTTGCACCATACATGCGTCCCTGCCAGGGGCGGATGCAGGAATTTCCTGAGGGGGGGGGGGGGGTCAGGTGTTGGTCAGCATACCATACGTTTATGAACCCCCTCCCCTCGTTTCACGCCCTAAATTTTACACATGCAAAAATCAAGAGGGGGTCAGGACATCCGGACCCCCCCCCCCCTCTAAATCCGCCCCTGGTCCCTGCTGTAATGAACAGCGTGAGCGGAATTTAACTGCGTGCTGATGAAATTTGCGGCTTCAGCACGAGCCTTGCCCATACTCACAGCCGCCCACCCCAGCGAGATGCAAAGCTGCGACTGGGAGTTTGTGCCCAATGCGGATGCTGCAGTTGGTGAGTAACATGATGGCCAGACACAAATGCTGCATGACATTGTTAGTGCGAGTACAACTGCGGCACTCTTTGCATTTTACTTTGAATTAGTAAATGCTGGCACCAAATAATAGGGTGCAACTTTGTGCCCCATATGAACATTTTTCATCCCTTGTTTGCATTAACAGTGTCGCACTATGTTAGGTCAGAACCATCCTTAACACCAGTGGGGTGAGGCGTACGGAATTCATGCCATAGACCGATCTCACCAGCCAGTTTGACTACACGCCACCGCTGTCGCAATGCATTGAGGGAACTTCAGTCTTTCTGCACGTGCCCGAAACACTTGGAACTCTGCGCGTGAGACAGCACAAGCCGTTTCGGGCACCACCGTCTACCTATTGTGAACTAAAGTTATGGCGGCTTCATGCATGCGCCGAACGCTTGGTGAGGTGGGTCTATTGGTGGCAGGACGACAACAATTTCTTTCTTTTGGTCTCTATTGGTCCCTCTCAAAACAAATGCATTCCTGTGACCATTGACTACTCTGCCATACAAATGTCTGCTGCATGCACCATATTGTGGGGTTTCATTTTGTGCCTACAAAATTTACAGGTTCACTGCAAGTCTCGGTACAAAAATCAAACATGGCAGGCTCCATCCTAATAAGAACCGTTGGTCAGCGCTCTGTGCTTAAACAAAGTAAGTCAATGCCAAAGGGTGCAATATTGCTTTTGCATGAAATTACACACAGAACATATAAAGAGCTTTATGCCCATTCTCGATTAATGCTGCAGGGAGCAGTTCCCTCCACAATTATGAGCATTCCTTATAAAAGTACAAATGACAGCCGTGTGTAGAAGTGAACGACAGGACTGATGCTGGCTGTGCTCTTTGCTCGCTACTCAGGTGCGGTTCCCTCATCCCTGGCAGCAGGCTCCTCCGTCCAGCCATGTACACTGCAGGGGACGACTGCCTCGAAGGGTAAGACATTTCCCTGAACGAATGACAGTCGTGTGTAGAAGTGAACGACAGGACTGACGCTGGCTGTGCTCTTTGCTCGCTACTCAGGAGCGGTTCCCTCATTCCTGGCAGCAGGCTCCTCCGTCCAGCCATGTACACTGCAGGGGACGACTGCCTCGAAGGGTAAGACATTTTCCTGAACGAATGACAGTCGTGTGTAGAAGTGAGACGACAGGACTGACGCTGGCTGTGCTCTTTGCTCGCTACTCAGGAGCGGTTCCCTCATTCCTGGCAGCAGGCTCCTTCTTCCAGCCATGTACACCGCAGGGGACGACTGCCTCGAAGGGTAAGACGTTTCCCTGAACGAATGACAGTCGTGTGTAGAAGTGAACGACAGGACTGATGCTGGCTGTGCTCTTTGCTTGCTACTCAGGTGCGGTTCCCTCATCCCTGGCAGCAGGCTCCTCCGTCCAGCCATGTACACTGCAGGGGACGACTGCCTCGAAGGGTAAGACATTTTCCTGAACGAATGACAGTCGTGTGTAGAAGTGAACAACAGGACTGACGCTGGCTGTGCTCTTTGCTCGCTACTCAGGTGCGGTTCCCTCATCCCTGGCAGCAGGCTCCTCCGTCCAGCCATGTACACCGCAGGGGACGACTGCCTCGAAGGGTAAGACATTTCCCTGAACGAATGACAGTCGTGTGTAGAAGTGAACGACAGGACTGACGCTGGCTGTGCTCTTTGCTCGCTACTCAGGAGCGGTTCCTTCATTCCTGGCAGCAGGCTCCTTCTTCCAGCCAGGTACACCGCAGGGGACGACTGCCTCGAAGGGTAAGACATTTCCCTGAACGAATGACAGTCGTGTGTAGAAGTGAACGACAGGACTGATGCTGGCTGTGCTCTTTGCTCACTACTCAGGTGCGGTTCCCTCATTCCTGGCAGTAGGCTCCTCCGTCCAGCCATGTACACCGCAGGGGACGACTGCCTCGAAGGGTAAGACATTTCCCTGAACGAATGACAGTCGTGTGTAGAAGTGAACGACAGGACTGATGCTGGCTGTGCTCTTTGCTCGCTACTCAGGTGCGGTTCCCTCATTCCTGGCAGCAGGCTCCTCCGTCCAGCCATGTACACCGCAGGGGACGACTGCCTCGAAGGGTAAGACATTTTCCTGAACGAATGACAGTCGTGTGTAGAAGTGAACGACAGGACTGATGCTGGCTGTGTTCTTTGCTTGCTACTCAGGTGCGGTTCCCTCATCCCTGGCAGCAGGCTCCTCCGTCCAGCCATGTACACCGCAGGGGACGACTGCCTCGAAGGGTAAGACATTTCCCTGAACGAATGACAGTCGTGTGTAGAAGTGAACGACAGGACTGACGCTGGCTGTGCTCTTTGCTCGCTACTCAGGTGCGGTTCCCTCATTCCTGGCAGTAGGCTCCTCCGTCCAGCCATGTACACCGCAGGGGACGACTGCCTCGAAGGGTAAGACATTTCCCTGAACGAATGACAGTCGTGTGTAGAAGTGAACGACAGGACTGATGCTGGCTGTGCTCTTTGCTCACTACTCAGGTGCGGTTCCCTCATTCCTGGCAGCAGGCTCCTCCGTCCAGCCATGTACACCGCAGGGGACGACTGCCTCGAAGGGTAAGACATTTCCCTGAACGAATGACAGTCGTGTGTAGAAGTGAACGACAGGACTGACGCTGGCTGTGCTCTTTGCTCGCTACTCAGGTGCGGTTCCCTCATTCCTGGCAGCAGGCTCCTCCGTCCAGCCATGTACACCGCAGGGGACGACTGCCTCGAAGGGTAAGACATTTCCCTGAACGAATGACAGTCGTGTGTAGAAGTGAACGACAGGACTGATGCTGGCTGTGCTCTTTGCTCACTACTCAGGTGCGGTTCCCTCATTCCTGGCAGTAGGCTCCTCCGTCCAGCCATGTACACCGCAGGGGACGACTGCCTCGAAGGGTAAGACATTTCCCTGAACGAATGACAGTCGTGTGTAGAAGTGAACGACAGGACTGATGCTGGCTGTGCTCTTTGCTTGCTACTCAGGTGCGGTTCCCTCATTCCTGGCAGCAGGCTCCTCCGTCCGGCCATGTACACCGCAGGGGACGACTGCCTCGAAGGGTAAGACATTTTTCTGAACGAATGACAGTCGTGTGTAGAAGTGAACGACAGGACTGATGCTGGCTGTACTCTTTGCTTGCTACTCAGGTGCGGTTCACTCATTCCTGGCAGCAGGCTTCTCCGTCCAGCCATGTACACCGCAGGGGACGACTGCCACAAAGGGTGAGACGTTTCCCTGATTGAATGACAGTCATGTGTAGAAGTGAACGACAGGACTGATGCTGGCTGTGCTCTTTGCTCGCTACTCAGGTGCGGTTCCCTCATCCCTGGCAGCAGGCTCCTCCGTCCAGCCAGGTACACCGCAGGGGACAACTCCTTGGACAGGTCAGACGTTTCTTCTATAAGGCAATTTCACGAAACAAATTTTGACTACCAGTAAGCCGTGTTCCACCATGTTGATGAACAGTGTCCCACATTTTCCCCATTAGTGTTCAGCAGACGCTTAGTTATCGTAAATTTTGTGTCGGTGAGTGACGAATGACAGTCGTTCGTAGAGGTGAAGTTGTTGCGTCCTCTTAAGAAGCAGCTCCCATACTGCGGTGTGAGTTCACTGCTGCTCAGAGTTCAGACTTGCCTGCGAGCGCGGTGTTGTCGTCCATTTTTCCAATTCACAGACTGCTGCGGATTATAGTCAACGGCGGAAACTGCGCTAAGCATCCACCTAATCCTACAAAGACCAACAGTGCTCCTCGACGTCACGTCCGAATGTTTGTTTCGGTTTAGGAACTTTGTTTCAACATCACCTTTGGGCAGATAAAGATTGTTCATTCATTCATTCAGGCAGAGAAATAGGAGCCAAAAACACCTCCTTCTGAAAATATTTGAAATTGCCTTCATGGTCCCTTTAATGCATAAAAATTGAGTACCAGGCGATACTCTTTTATGTTCCCAACTAGTCTGGCAGGCGAAGTGGATCACAATGCAAAAGAACTCGAGCGATCTGGGAAGCGCTGCCTCTGCTCATAGTAAGATATAGGAGGAAAGTTTATTTATTTACTTACAATTACCCTCAGGGCCCCGAGGAGCATTACAGAGGGGAGTGGTTGGTTAGTACAATTCTAAATTTAGCATTATCGGTGACGGTGACAATGTCATTGGGAAGGCCATTCCAGTCTTCAATAGCTTTTGGTAGGAGGGAATGTTGACGTTCTGTTGAAATGGTCTTGGGGCGGGGAATCGTGCATGAATGATCATGTCTTGCAGAGATATAGGTGGGCTGGCTGAGGACAGACTGTCGTAATGGTTCCAGATAGTAAATTTTATGAAGAGGGCAAAGACGGGAAATTTTGCGATGAACGGAAAGATCGGGGAAAGTTAATTGAGATTTCATCACAGTAATATGGCATCTGGCAAGGCTTCGAGCTGGAAGTATGTCACATGAAACCATCCTGTATGGCAGTTTCACGCAACCTACTTCCGGCTCAAAATCTTGCAGGACGCCATGTTGATGAACTGATGTCGTATGTTACTCTACATGTAGTGGCAGTGTTTACCAGCTAGGCAAAGTTTTTTTGCGTCGGCCGGAGAAAATTTTTAATGCAATATTTATGGCACAAGACGCAATTTAGATGGACCTCATGGGCCACTCCAAGCTCCACCCACAGGTCAATGGCCCTGCCCATTCTTTCTGGATTTGGCTTGGCTGGTTGGCCAAAATCAAGCTCAATGTCCCCCTGTTGCGATGTCTGGTGCATCTAAGCTGTAGTGTGTCAACATCTGCTAGTGGGGCGAGCAGACGTGCGGCAGCATCTGAAAGTGTACGGCCTAAATGCCGTTGGCGGTCGAGCTGTTGGCGGCCAAAATGTCCTAATAGGTGCTGCCGGAGTGGTTCCGAAAGAAACAAATCAGATTAAGCTTCGGTTTTGTGTGGCTGAAATACGTTACTGGTCATACTTATTTAGTTTTGTCATTGACACAGTCTTTTGCCATGCTTCAGCGTTTTACCAACACATTAAACAATGCCAATAACTAAGCGTCTGTGTGTAAACAAATGGCAAAAGTGGCAGGCGCTGTGCACCAACATGGCAGAACTCAGTGGAAAGAAAAAAGTGTTTTGTGAAATCATTTAATAAAACAATGAATATCAGTTGTGTTGAGAAGAAAAGGACAGGAATAACATTGGGCCTTGTTTTTTTTAGGTTTACAACAAGCCTTGTCTCCTGTCATAAGCGGTGTGGGGGCCTTGGTACAAAAGAGGATGATGGAGCAAGTTTCTGGCCTAGAAAGAAAGCTTTGTGCTTTACAAAAGCGAATCCGGTCCTTGGAAGCTGAAAATACCAACCTGAGAAATGGTATGTACAATCAGGTACTCACATAAACGAGGAAGAATTAGTAAATGTTAACTAGAGGTTCAGATAATGATGCTGTCTTGTTATGTGCACAGCAGCCATTTAACAATAAATATTTTAAGGTCTGAAGAGCTACCTGAATAAAGACCAGGTATTGCGGCTCACGAGAAACACGGTACGAGGGTCTGCCTGGAGTGAAGGGACCGTTGTCAAGGGCCTGAAAGTGCGGCTGTCGTGTGGCTCCGAGAGCTACAACGTGGTGCGGGAGCTTGTCGCTCCTCTTCCGTCTGAGCGAACCCTGCAGAGAAGGCTCCAACAGCACAAGTTTCCTCCAGGCATCTTAATAGAAATGATGAAGCCCCTTGAAGTGAAGGTATGTGATCAAGGTGGACATGTGATCCTGCAGTTCTATAATGCAAATAGATTATTCTGACTCACAGAAACGAAAGCCGACATATATGTTTTTTTATCCTGGCATTGAATGACTACTGATTACATGCACCACTATCACACCAACGCTTCACTGTCATTCATGAAGTACTATTTATAAAGTGGGTATCAGCTGGTGTGAAATTTACCCCAAGCAATCGAGCATTATACACGGACTCCACAATACTTCACTCTTTTCTCAGCTGTAGCTAAATGTTCAATCAGTAAAAAGCCTACGACAAACATATTGAAGAGGACTGGCTGTTTGGACTAGTTTGTTGAAAATTTCATAGAACTTGTGCTTGCGCAGCAAGACGAGGACGAAGGGAGGACAGGCCTGGTTTGTGTCCTGTCCTGCCTTCGTCGTCGTCTTTGCTGTGCATGCACAAGTTTTATGATATTGAAAAGATCTAAGACTTTAGGCTTTAGAAATAAAATTAATAATGATTAGTGAATTTCTGCTAAATGCATATGTAACAGCTAAATAGAAAAATATACACTGCAAAGGGGCACTTCCTTTTTCAATTCATTTAATAAAACAACGTAATTCTCTCTTCTTGTTTAAAGGTTGGTCTGATGTCTCCAGCAGAGCGGCACGCTGTCCCCATGATGGCTGAAATCCAGATGAACGAGGGACTGGACTACGAGGCCACCACTGGGACAGTCATCGGAAGGCCCACGATCGGTTTATCCTCGGGCAAGCTTCCGGATTCTTGTCTGGCCACACATGACTTTGTCTTCATGCTGGGTGGCATGTCCACAAGATGGAAGCAAGCATTGGCTTATGAGTTCACAGAAACCTCATTCAGCGCTGCAACTGTGAAGAAAACCATCGACACACTCATAAGGAGATGCGAGCAGATTGGCATCAAGGTTCATGCCTTGGTGGCAGACATGGGCGGAGGAAACCAGGCGCTCTGGCGAGCATATGGGATATTGGTGGGGAAGCATTCAAAAGAAACGTGCTATGCCAACCATCCGTGCGATCCAGCAAGGCGCCTCTACTTCGTGGCAGATGTGCCGCATTTGCTTAAGAACTTGAGGAACCACCTTACTCGAGGACAAGACATCTACCTGCCAGACGAGGTTGTAAAAAAGAATGCCCTCCCAACTGACACAGTTTCCATAAAGCAAGTGGAGCAGCTTTTGGAGTTGAATGAACAAAGTGACATGCGTGTAGCTCCACGCCTGAAGAAGGCCTGCATCAGTCCTGGGCACTACGCAAAAATGAAAGTCGGCCCAGCTTACACACTCTTTCATCATGACACTGCAGCTGGGCTGCGGTATTTTGTCAAGCTGGGGCGGCTGGCTGAAGAGGCTCTCACCACTGCCTGGTTCTTCGAGCAAGTGCAAAGGTGGTTCGAGCTGATGTCGTCACGAACCAAGGTGGTGGCATTCTCTCACAAAGCACAAGCTGGCCTCGACTTCCTGAAGGACTTCATCACACTGTTCCAGGACCTGGCAATTGGCAGCAGGGTGAGGGTGTGGAAACCCATCCAAACAAGAGTGGTCCTCTCCACCACAAGCGCAATGGAGCTCCAGACCATGATAGGTAGGAGATCATCACTTCGAGTACCTCCTGTTTTCCCGCCTAAGACAAGACGCGCTGGAGAACATGTTTTCAACAATCCGACTGAAAAATCCTGTGCCAAGGCCCAAGGAGTTCAAGTCGGCTTTGAGAACTGTGACGCTGGCTCAGTTCTTGCGGCCAAGTAGCCATGGCAGCTACACCAAGGCTGATGGAGAGCTCCTGGTTGGGCTTGAGAACAGTGCACCAGAAGACCCGGATCCACCACCACTCCAGCCAGGGCTCTTGGACCTGGACACAGCTGAACAAGACTCGTTTGAGTACCTCTGTGGGTATGCCGTGCAGCAAGTGAAGAAGAATCTCAAGACGTGCGACAACTGCAGTGCAGCCATCTGTGCCGAGCGGCCAATGCAGGATGCCAACGACCTTGTGAGGTTGAAGTCATACACTTCAAACAGAATCGCACTCGTTGTGCCCTCAAAGGCAACACTGTCCCTCCTGGAGGCCGCAGAACGGTACTACAGGAGAGATGAGAAACTCGTCATCGACAACAGCCTCAGCATTCACAACTTAAGGAGCTCCATCTTAGATGCTACAGGACCATGTGAAATACCAGTGTGCCATGATGTTCCCATGAAGCTTCTGCAATGCTTTCTAAGCACAAGGTTGCATATGACACTGAGGAAACTTAATCAGCAAATACGGCACAAAAAACAAAGTGCCAAATGTGGCAGCCGCAGTGTGGGGATGCGCCACGTTGTAGTGAACATTTGAAATTGGATGTGTTTGTGGCGCTCTAACTCCATGAAGTGCTAAATATGTCTAGTGCATCCAAGTAATTCCTTGCAGATGAAGCTCATCTAGGCATTAACTGAGCTCCTTGTTCTGGCCCAGCGGGCTGCGTTTCGAGCTGAGCCATCATTTCTTCCACCTCATCGTCCAGCCATTCTTTGGCAGTCTTCTAAGAGACCCTCGCAGGTTCGCTTTAAGACTACCGACTGCATGTATGCCATTAGCCTGTCGGTGACTTCCAGCTGTTTCATATAACCCTTGAAATTTCTTGTCATTAGTCCATCCCAGGTCATCACCACCGGTACTGTAATTACTTTGCACCCGGGGTACATTGCCATGACCACATTTTTCAGTAGGTCGTATTTCTGTGATTTTCGCAACTCGGGATGTTCTTGTTGGTGATGCCAACCTCAATCAGTGTGATTTCTAAAGTTCTCCAATCATGTATCATCAGGTCAGGCTTGTTGTATTCAAGGGACAGTTCCGTCTCGATCTTTACGTTTGATTTGATCTTTACCCTGTCATTTTATATTAGCTTTTCAACTTTGTAATTCTTCAGCTTACTACTTCGGTTCAATCCATACTTGGTGTAAAGAAAGTGAATGCATCTGACGACTTCATTATGGCATTTCTTGTAGTACAGGTTCAGCGTTCCACCACAATGTCACCAGGTGTTCCACCGACCTTGAGCCCTTTACAGGTGATGATCCTGTAATTTGGTGAGCATCCCCTCCTGCTGTGGCGACATGATGCCCTTCATTAGCCACATCGATGACATTCTTCGGTCGTAAATACTGGGCACCATACTGCTGTTGTCGTCGTCGTTACCGTCGGCTTGGGCATCTTCGTTGGCACTGTCTCCATTATTGAAAAGAATGCCGTGCATCACCTTCTCCTTTATTCACCTCATTCGACTCTCTTCCTTTTTTTTCGGGTGTTTTTCTCAGTCAGGTTGTTCTCTTCAAGTTGATACTTTTACTTCAGGTACTCACATATTCGCCTGAGCTCGGTTTTTTCCTCTTTATCCTGTTCCATCAGCGGTCTTGTCTTCGAGTTCTTTTTGGGAGATTGTAACATTTTCAAGAGCATTAGCTCAGCTTTCTCCTCAACGCAAGCGAGTCCTTTTCAGGTTGGTCGTGCTTCAGGTATAGCCGGTCCATCCTCGCTGCATTTGTCGTCGCCTTGTACTCGCTCAGGATCTTCCTCACCTCTTTGTTCATCGTTTCGTATTTTTTCGGCTTGAAGGGCATGGGACCTGTATAGTAATTGAGTGTCGAGAAGGCAAATTCGTTGATTCCTCAAAATAGATTGGCAGCTTTTAGGTTTGTCTTGCAAAGCATTCTCGTTCTTTCGGTGGCCTTGTTGGTAACGATGGCCTTGTTCTCATCTTTCACCACATTTCGAGAATCTTCCAAGATGCCCAGATACTTGTAACCTCTGTGATCGTCCATCATCTCTTCGAAGACTCCACTGTTCCCAACGTTACTCGTCGCCTTCTGCTGATTCACCCTTAGTCCCATCTGACAGAGCGTTTTTTTGGTTAGGCCGCATAGCCTGGTCAGCGTCTCTTCTGTGTTGGTCATGAAAATCAATTGGTTGCATTCGATGTTGCCCATCTGCAATTGTTCGCAGTTGTCGGCGGCTCAAGGGTTCCAATGCGAGGACCAACAGCAACGGCGAGAGACTATCACCCTGGAGGAGTCCTTTGTTGATCCTCATTTGGCCAATCTCGCTCTGACGACAAACCAGGCTGGTGCGTTTAAAAGCCGGTGTTCGCTTGACGAACTTGATGATGTTCTCCGGTATGCTTAACTTCGCCAGTATGGCTACCAGGTAGTCGTGTTGGACGCTATCATACGCATTCTGGATATCAATCCAGGACGTAAACAGCTCGTTGTTGTGCTTTTGGTAGAGCACTTTGTTGAGGAGGGCTTGCTATTTGGCACCTTGGCAGCCTCTTCGAGTACCCATCTGGTTGGCTGAGATCGCCGCTTTCACCTCGCACAGGTCCGTCACCAGGGCTGTGACAACCTTGCTCAGCAGCTTGTAGGTTTTCGGGAGACAAATTATGGGATGTAGCTTTTTGCCCTGGCTTGCTCGTTTCGTCTTCGCAATAAGGTACGTCATGCCCACGTACAGTCGCTCGTCGATCCGTGCGGGGTCATCAACTGCTTTGACTAGCGGTGAGACAAAAGTGGAGTGCAGTCACCTTTTTAATGAAAGAGCTGAATATGCCGTCGGGCCCTGGTGTCTTCCATATGGTCAGGAACTTGATCTTCTCCTTGATGCCCCTCTTGACTCTTTCCTCCTCAGCTTCGGCCTGCAGCTCCCCTGGGTCCAATAGGTCAATCAATTCCTGGTGCTCCCCTTCTTCGTCATCGGTTGCCCAGATTCCTCGCCAGAAAGTAATCACCTGATCAACATCAATGTTCTCGTCCATCTCCTTCTGGTCTTCGTCAAGTGTCCGGTAGAAGGCAGACCGATTGAGCTCGAACAGCTTGTTCGTTTTCCGATACTCAATCCGGTTTGCCGCAGTGACCGGTTTTTTTGTGAAAGACTGCCCTTTTCTCTTCGATCTGGTCCTCAAGCTTCTTCAACTGGTCCTTGTTGTTAGAGTGGTACTGGTTGGCTTTGCAAATTCGTTTTAATGCTCTCGAGGGAGCCTTGTTCTGTTTGACTGGTGACAATTTGCAGCTGTTGACTAAGCTTCTTTATCTTTATTTTAATGGCCTCCTTCCAGTTCACCTTTCTTTTGTCACCTCCTCATATGTCAGCTGGCAAGCGCAGATCAAATCATTCAGCTCTGCTAGAATATTCGCCTTCTTTTCCAGCTCGATCCCGATGACCTGATAGTTTACTTCCTGACTGTATACCTTTCTTGTTCTCTTTCGGTCAGTTTGGTGATTCAGGGCCAGCTCAATGTTACTGGCCAGCAGATTCTTTATATTGGTGTACAGTTGGCTGTTTGTTATGGTCGCTGGCAACGGCCATTCTCTTTCTTCGGCCACCTGACCACTGCCCGATTGAGTAGGCTGTTGTCGATTTTTGCACTGGGTATGGTTGTTTTTCATCGTTGTCGACGTTACATTCTGGTTATGCTTCCGATTATACTTGATTGTTATTTTTGGCCACCAACCATTGGGCATCCGTCCATGTGGTCCTTTACTTCGCTCGATCACCAGGGCCAACCATCTTTCTGGTGTTGTCGTCTCCCTGTCGGCTCGCCTCACGATCGCCGCAAAAGCCACTTCTCTGTCACTCAAAATTCTCATCATCATCGCTATTCAGGTCGGTTGGTGGTTCAGTTGGTTGGTGGTCATCGCCGGTTGGGTTGGCACTTTTGTTATCATCGGCAATGGCTGCTGGGGTTCGTGCTGAATGCGTCAGTGGCCGTTGCACTCGCGAGACGTCGTTGATTTCGGAGGAGTTTTCAATTCCAACGCTCGGAGATTTTTTATTTAGCGTTTCCATCCCTGTTTGGCAGTGACACAGTCGTTGGTTTTCCGATAAACACCAGAAAACCAGTATCTCGGCACACACAAAATTTTAAACACAACCACCATGGACATCTTTATCTTTTGAAGTGCTAATAGGAGAAAGGGAGGACACACTTATATGAAGAGAAAGACAAGGACTTGATAGCATGGAAGAAAAGCATTCATGGCGTCTTCTCTACTGTAAGAGTGCTTGTAGAGTGAGCTGGAGGGGTATGGTGCGCCCATTTTCTGCTTCGGCATAGTAGGCTGGAAGTGATGCTGTGGGTGCTCTTCTTCACACTTCCATCCTGGATCACTAAAATGGAGCGAAGTAGGCAATGAGCACACCTCCCCCTCCAGCTCACCCTAGTAGCTGTTTCTTTTTGTGTTATCTTTTATTTTAAGCATATTCTACTAATCTCCTGTGGGATGACCTGTTCGACTGCAACATTGATTACTTCCTAAAAAGATCTTGAATAAAAAAAAAATCTGTTTTGTCTTATCCAAGACACTTTCTTCATATCTTCACTACCATGAATACAAAAACTGCATACATATCATAACATGTGGCAGTTCAATTAAATTGCAACAAAGTTGGGCTCTTCCCATATTTACTATTTATGTGCTTTGCATTTGCGTGAACCAAATAAATTAATTATATTTTACTGCCCTGCTCATGAGTTTCAACACTTCTCTTTTGAGATATATATATAATCGCACGACAAGAGCTGAAATAAACAAGAATGTCTGCACAATGCATGGGCTTCGTGTTGTGTTGTCCTTCCTTCCCCCCAGTCTCGGGGGTTTTGTCTAAAAATTATCTACGTGGATGTTACAGTGGAAGGCAGAAAAAGTAGACAGAGACATTAAACACGTTCATAACGAATTCCTTGAACGCGATCTAATAAAATTGGTCTTGGATTCACCGTTTAATGCGGCAAAATAATAAAAGTTGTACGCAACATTTCTTCACTGCACGCTGAAGGTATGCTATCCAGCAATCAAAAACAGCGAAAGTTGACAGCTAAAATCCTTCACAGAGTTATTTGAGACCAAACACTGCTCTGCAGTAGAGGTTCGAGGACGAGATTGCCCGTTATCGCATGTGGCTATAACACGTGCGATGGTGTAACTTCACCCGAAATATTGTTTGGGACTGGCGAGTTAAGTGCTGTAAATTCATCCGCACGGATCTCGCACCGTCCAAACTCGTCAAGGTCACTACTTTGCACGACGTTTGTTTTCCATCCAAACACTGCTACTAGTACTTATAACAAAATGCGTGTTGAAGTCATGTAGATACACCCCAAACATAATGAGTTCCAGACGCGTGTGCGTCTACACCGTGCACACGTTTGCGTAGCATTACCAACGCTCGCCACGAGGGAGAATGGTTGCAAACAAAATAGAGTTCTCACAATAGCTTAACCATGCGGCTCTATCAACGACGGAATGAAATTTTCACAAGGCATTTGTCTTTATTACAAATATAAATAGTTTATTGTAACGCAGGCGCGCACATATCTAGCATCGCCGAGAGCATTGCTCGCGAAAGCTCTCGCTGCGGTATGATAGGGATTGCGGCAAAAAATTTATATATATATGTGCTTTTGCGGAAATAACAGCTTACCTTCGATTCACGTAAGTAACCCCATGATATCCAAATTAATTTCACGTGCTGGAAATTACCAAAACAAGGACGACTACGCTGCTGCTAACCACATAATAACACAGCGGAACCGCCTTCCCGTCTGACGTTAGGAAGCGAATGGCGGCGCTAGAGAGGGAAAGGAGAACATTTTTGGGGGAAAGAGGAATCGTAGATGGAAAGGAGGAAAGTTGTCGCTATTTGTAAAAACGAAAAAATATCCAGGCACGTTAGTTCCGGCTAGAGTCCCTTCATGTGCGCTTCGCATAGAGTGATGCCAACTGCCTGTTTCCCTTTCCCACACCCTCTTCCACCGCCATTTTGTTCCTCTCATTGTTTCCCCGTGCTCCGGAAAGTGGCCTTTGTGTCCATCGGTCCTCCCACCCGAAGGGGAAAATGCTAATCCTCCCTCTGTGGGTTCCACAACGCTGCTCGGAACTTGTGAGATAAGGTGCTTGTTTCCGGGAGGGTTATAAGCCCCACGGATTTTTGCCGAGAACCAAAATGGCTGCTGGTTTGGCGGCGAGTGGTATTACAAAGGGTGGCAACACCCTAGCGAAGCGCACATGAAGGCTCCCTAGTTCCGGCTGTCTTCGCGGCGGCTTGGCCTATCCCTTTGCCGCTGGTCTCTGCTTCATGGCGGGGTGACGAGAGAGGTGGCAGGGTTCTCCCGTTCGCATTGGCCGCTCTCGCGTAGACTGCGAGACGCCGATATTCGCGCACCGTTTTATTGTTTCGTAGAGGGGACCGGGCACTACGACGGTGCGCCCGAAGGCGGACGTTGCTATTTCAACTGCGCTTGTCCTATGCACGGTCCCTAATCCTGAAACCAACAATAAAATAAAACTCGGCTGGGAATTTTCGCGATTCGCCACTAAAGTCGTTTGTTCAAGTTGTAGCCTGTAGTACTGTAAAAATTTACGTATACACGTATTCATGCTAGAGTACGCCCGAAATGCCAGACTTGTTCGCAATCGGGTTTAAAGGCTTCTACATTTATTTGGTAGCACATTAAAGTTAATTCGATTGTGGATTGTCGTAGAACGATTGCAGATGACGGGTTTCTAAATCATGTCTAAAGAAATATGAAACGATATTTTTTCTTTCACTCAAAATTAGTGATAACAAATTGACATTCCTGACCTGCTAATCGACAGCCCGTCAGTCACTGCCGGAGAAAGATGGTTTTTCCTAGCTCCACGAATATTTAGATATCAGTTTTGATTTTTATATACTATTTATCGACCGGTACAGCTCGCGCCGGTGCACGTTCCGGTCGTCTACGAGGAGCACTATATTGTCTTTTTAGCAACATTATTTATATTTATACAAGTAAATAAAATGGGGAGGGGGTAGGATCCAAACCTAAGTAATTAAGCATAATATTTCATATGCGTACATGCGCGTGCATGTACGTGCGGAAGCAACCTTCCCCATTCAAAAAACAATTAGCGTCCCATTTTTTTTTATTTAAGAAGAAAATCTTGAAGACTTTTAAATCGTTTATTTAAGATTCATAATTTCACGCTCTCTCCCCCCCCCTCCACCTTCAAATATCGCGTGGATACCCAATTGGCTGTCTATAGTTAGTAGTGAAGTAATTTTAATATTGAAGGACAAAGAAATTGTGCTTACACCAGTAGGCCGTTTATTTATTTAAATTAGGGAATATATATTAAAAGAATACCATGCATCAAAAATTAATAAGGAATTTTATTAGAAAGCACAACTTTGTACATGTAATTTGTAAATATTTGTAACCAGACGGATGTTCGTCGAAAATATTTCCATTTAAGTCTCTTTGCAATGACTACGGTCCTGTTGTGGTGCACCTTGCCAAGCGATATGTTCACCTCTATAACTCTATCTCTACCGTCAAAACCCACTTCACGTTAAACAAGACTTGCAAGGAACTACGGCTAATCCCGAAGAGTCTCCGCCTGAAGCGCCTGGTCCACACCACCGAGGGTCACAGGATCGTCGAGCAGACCGAACGTCGTCTGCTCGACGCCAGGATTCAAAAAGGCCTGGAAACCATCCAGAAGAAGGACTTGGATCTTTTCTTTTGCGGAGGCAACTGGAATACCACGCTCCCGAGCATTTTCCTGCCATCGACGACTTTGCCAGATCTGCTGCCACGTCGGCCACTGAGAGAAGGAGTTCGGACCACCAGGGGAAGCTCGCATCTCTCCAATCGCGTCCCGCCGTCTTCCAAGAGACCGACAAGAGGTTCATAAAAAAAAAAGTCTTCGAGAGAACTCTCCGGCACCGAGACCCGTCTTCTGGCAAAGTGAAATAGGTTTAACCTAACCACAACAATGCCGCCTGCATCCCTGGATCCGTGAAGAAGCCCGCCTCAAGGCCATCGGTGTGCTGTCCAAGGCTCACCGATGGGAGCAGTTAAATTACACACCGGAAGAAAAGGCAGCCATTCAAAACTTGAGAGAAGACAAGCGCATCGTCGTCCTCCCTGCCGACAAGGCGAACGCAACCGTGCTACTCAACCGCGCGGACTACGATGAGAAGGCGCTCCAGCTTCTCAACACCGACGCATACATAATTCTGCCAAAAGACCCGACTGCCAAGATTCAGGCAAGTCTAAACAAAATGCTCTCTACGATTTTTATTAAGTATCCCGAGACCCGAGGTCTTTAGTTCGGTCTCATTTGCCGGAACGGGGCAGCGCGCACCTTCTATGGCCTGCCGAAAGTGCACAAGCCAGATGTCCCCCGCCGACCCATAGTGGATTTCACCACGTCTCCGATACGTGTGCTGTCCAACCATCTCCACCGACTGCTATCACCACTAACTGTGAAAACCGACACGTACGTGCAAAATTCTGGACACTTCATCGAGCTCACATCGGGCCTCGAACTGCGAAACGACGAGAGCCTTGTCTCCTTCTGACGTCGTGTCGCTTTTCACAGGTGTGCCTGTGCCTCTGGCAGTGTCTGTCGTGCGGACGGCCCTCTCGTTTGACACGAGACTCTCCGAAAGAATGTGCCTCGAGGTGGACGAGATTTGCCGTCTACTGGAATTCTTCCTAACCAGCACTTATTTTTCTTTTGCTGGCCGTTTCTACAGACAAACCAGTGGTACGGCTATGGGTGCTGCAGTCTCCGTCACAGTGGCAAACCTTGCAACGGAGGCGATCGAGAAAAAAGCCCTGGACACTTTCTCCCCAGTACCCGTGTGTTTCCTGTTGTAAGTCGATAAATGATTTTGCGTTGTAAAGACCAGTGAGAACAACCGTCTGCACACACATCTAAACTCTATCGAGCCAGCTATCCAATTCACGATCGAGCACGAGTCAGACGGCTGTCTCCCATTCCTAGACGTCTGTGCAGTGAGAAGCTCCGGCCGCCTGAACTTCCATGTGTATAGAAAGCCGACACATACAGGCCGATACCTGGCCTTTTCATCGAGCCACCCTAAGACACATGAGTCTTCCGTGGCTTCGGCACTCGTCAGACGGGCGATCACGGTCTGCTCCTCAGAGGAGACCCTCCGAAAAGAGATTGAAACAATGAAACAAGATCTCCGGAAGAATGGCTACCCAGCTTGATTCGTAAACAACGTAATCAAGCAACTTCGACGCACCCCTTCAACCCAAGACGCCGCCCCTCCCCCCCCCACCCGCGTGTGTGTAACCTACATCAAAGGCACAAGCGAGGTTCTCACCCGAGTTCTACGACAGTACGGCATAGCGGTCTCACACAAGCCAGTCTCGACCATCGGCGGCCTTCTCCCCCTATCAAAGGATCACCCCCAAGGGAGAGGGCACAGGGACTGATTTACAAAATTCCTTGCGGTGACTGCCCCGCGTTATACGTTGGGGAAACGAAAAACTATCCAGAGCGCCTGCGGCGCCACCGCTGCGACATCGCGAAGAAGAATGTGGAGAAAAGCGCGCTGGCTGAACACGTCAGAAAGACAAACCACTCCATCGACCTCGACAACAGCACCATCCTCGGAATGGAGAGAAACTGGCGGAAGAGCCTTCTGTTAGAGTCGTGGCATATTCAGTGCACACGTGGCAACGTAAACCGGTCGACAGGGACCCTTTCCAGCAGCTACTTTTCACGGTTAAGAGGGATAATCCGGAAAGCATCCGGGGGTGTTCGGGTTCGTGGGCAGGCCGTTCCACGAGACAAAAACAGTAGCCCGTGATCAAGGGGCCGAGTTGGCCCCGACACGTCGGGATCTTTGCTGTTATTAAAGGGTGGTTAGAATTCAAGTTTGTTTTAACATATTGACAAGTTTGAGCACAATCACATATTCTGTGAGCTGCACGAATACCGAACCGATAATGATTTTATATAATGAGCCTTAAAGCATAACAATTGACGAAGCACAGAGTTAGTAGAATTAGTTCATTTTAGTTTTAACTTGTATGTGCGATGCCACAAAAAATGAGAGACGCATAAATATATATTATAGAATAATGTGGCACGCATTAAGTTACTTGGTAGTTGATAAAAGTAATAATAATAATATAATAATATTAATAATTATTATAATAATCATTTTATTTCCATCAAAGATACATTCTCGATGGAGGAGGCTGAGGAAAAAAGCTGTTCGTAGACAGCTTGGGGAGCCCTCAGCCCCCTTATCAGACACAAAAAAAATATTCAGAAAGTACAAAAAGGCAAAAGAGAAATTATACACTCCTATTATAAACACTCAGAAAAAATCACAAACAGCATGCAGACACACTATTGTTTTAGGAACAAAAAAGCATAAGGCGAAGTCCAGAAATGGAATCGTTTCTATATTTATTTATTTATCATCTAGATCATACAAAAACTGAGAAAGCGTTAACTTTAGCATTTGATAGCCGTCATAAATTTTTAGATCTAGTAACTTTCCAGCATTCGGCATGACAAGTGGAGTAAACAAGCATAGAATATTGTAAGGAGGCAAATTCAGTCAGTAAATTTTATTTTCTTGTGTGTTCAGATTTAAAACAACGAATAAACTTTAAATTTTATAATTTTTTTTATATCAAGCGTTTGAAAAGGTTCAGATAGTTGTTCGATATTAGGATAATATGAAACACTTGAAATGATTATTAATATTTTTTTTATTTGTTAGATATATTTTTTCTAAGTTTGTGAAAATAGTAGTGCTCCAAACGAGATGCCAGTAGTTGGCAAGAGAATAAAGCAATGGGTTCTAAATTAATACTTTCACAGTGGTTGGGGGCACAGACTGATGACGATATGTTAACCATATAACGCGTGATAACTTTAAGCTAACATGATGTATATGATCATACCATAACATGTGTTCTGAAAAAATAACGCCTAAATTGTTACTCTGCAGAAAAAGTACAGCTTCATATTTGCTAGTATTTATCTTCAAGCAATTGTATTGTGCCCAGGTGTCAAGTTCCGTTAAAGCCAAGTTCGCGCTTTTCACTAACGCATTTCCATTTGTACCTGAAAAGAAAACACTAGCGTCATCTGCGTCGATCACAAATTTCGACACAAAGTATATCTTGATAATGTCGTTCACGTGAATGTTGAAAAGAAGAGAACCGAGTATGCTACCTTGAAGGACCCCGGATGTAATAGGCTTGATTTCAGAAGAAAATCTGGCAACATTAACGTATTTCTTTCAATGCTTAAAGCAGAGTGTCGAACCGGAACCGAACCGAACCGAAAACCGGAACGTAACCGTTATTTTTAGCCGAACCGGAACTGAACCGAACCGAAATCTTCGCCGCCATCTTGGAACTGAACCGGAACTGAACCGAAAAAAAATATAACGGTAACCGGTTCAAAACGGTTCACGATAATTTTTTTATTATTTCTTTTATTACAAAATGAGCATTTGAGAAGCAAAAGGGTGCAGCTGTATTGATCAAATTGTCATACACCGATTTGCAATGTATGAGATAGGATTTCGTGGCGCATTTGTGTCGGCACTGATTAATCATGTGTCACGTGGTCACGTCACGTCATGGTGCCAAGACATGCTGTCAAAATAATGTCACGTCACGTGGCCCCTTGGCGTAGCCGCATGACTCACCGCGTCAAATAGACTTAAATTGAGAACGTCACTAGATGTATTAGCGTTGTTGACAACGTGACGTCACGTGCCATCACGACTTCTCCTCGCGAGTCACGTGACACCATGACGTACTAGATTGCCATGAGCCCGAGTCGAGTGCTCAGGTTCTTGACAATCAGCATCACCAAACATTCATGTTGGCTCGTGTTCAATCAAAGATGATAATAACCGAACTCTAACAATGTCCAAAGCTCAAGCCATGCTTCATTCTTTGCCAACCTCATCGCATGACTATGGGGAACACTGATGGTATACTATAATTAGCGTCATATCACGTGGCCGCTTGTTCTAATAGCGAGTTGAGGAGGAACAACTGTTTCTTTCCTCTATTTTTTTCCATTTGCCATTGAGGGGAGAGGAAACTTAATGGATGATTTTGAAAGTTATCAACGTCAGGGATCAGCTCTTAGCGATGTTGACTGTAAATACAAAAACTGTTGCACGAACTATTTTACATGATATATATCATTGAGACACCCAAACATGTTTTCGTTGTTGCTGAACTGTCTCAGAAAGTTGTCCCCGAGAATAGAAGCACTGAAAGGGCTAAATATGGCTTATTAATCCCACGATAAACAGAACTGCAAGTGTACGGCAGGGGTACCTGAAAAGAAAGATTCTTGTAGCCTCAGAGGGACAGCCGAACGTTGGCATGCAGCCGCTTAAATGCTCGCAATCTTGTTTAAACTTCGCAGTTTTTGGATGCAAAATAAAAGAAATGGAGAATTATTGTTAACAAATGATACGAATATAATTGTCGAATAGGTACCCCCATACGGAGGAGGGAGTCCCTCAAAATTATAAAGTAGTCTCTGGAGGAGCATCGTAAAAAGAAAAGCGGGGAGGGGGGGTGGTCTAAAAACATACTGTGGTGTAAAATCGGTGGCCGAGTGGGTTAGCGCACACTAGCTCGGAGCACGTGGAGCGAAAGCTCGCGCTGCAGAACTCAGGGATCCTGGGTTCAATCCCCACCCCTGCCCGTTTCGATCTGGATGAGCATCGTACCGGCGTGCGGTCGTGTATCACTACTGCGTGATGCACGTTAAAACCCCAGGATGGCGCTTGTACTGCACTGGCTAAATTGCTCATCTACAGCTGGGAGACTCGTCGCCCGTCGAGGCAGACCAAGTTCTAGGCTGTATAAACATAAACACAACCCAATTTTTTTTTTTGCTCTGCTGCACATTTTTGGCACAGTCTAGACAGGCTGAGACAGCGTGTGCAAAACTATTCCTTTTGTAAAATCAGTCCTGCCAAAAAGCCCGTTTTCGTGGTGTCGAACATTCGCGCCGTTAATCGCGATGCCGCATCAAGCAAGAATAATGTTTGCTTCTGAATACATGGGTTGCACTCGTGCCACTAAATAAGCTACGCTTCAGAGTAACGACATTTGGCCATGTTGTGGCCTAAAATCATGGTTCCCAGTTTTCTGAAGCTTTATCTGAAATCACAGGAAATCCTTTTCCGTCCTCGCTCCACAAATGTTTAAACCGTTCGCGACAGAGCAAAGCCACATTACATCAGCTTCCTAACACCGAATCTAATGCTGAGGAAGTCGCACTTTTGAATCATGACGATCGGCAGTTGCGTCTGCTCTGCGTATGAACCGGAATGGCGGTGCCCACAACAATATCGAGGACCGGAGTGCATTTTGCACCACCGGATTGGATTTTCTAAGCAAACAATTAGATGTTTACAATCCCTTGTAACGTCGAATTAAAGCGCAGCTCTTAAGGAGGGAAGGGTACTGAGGGGAGAAGGTGGAAAGTCCCCCACTACTAACATGAGTGTGGATCGACGTGTGCTTAACTCAAGTCGCAGAAAATGCACATCTTTGGTGAGAGCATCGCGTGTAAATTTAGCGGGAATTTAGTGGGCAATTTTTTCCCTAACTGTAGCGGGGAATTTTTTCCACTAGATTTAGCGGAGGAATTTTTTCCGCTATATTTAGCGGGAAATTTTTTCCGCTAAATTTAGTGGGTTTTTGGCGTCATCATGATGACGTCATCGTCATCGTCACTGACGACGTCATCAGTGACGTCACATGTGACGTCATCAGTGACGATGACGATGAGGATGACGTCATCCTCGTCGTCATCGCGCGGTTACGCCGATGGCGACGGCAACGCCGCTCAAGCCGGAAACGGGCGCCTAAGAGCTGTGCTCTAAAAGAATTCTCAGTGACCACTAGCATATAGTGCGATGATGTCACTAGCAAACCATGTTAAAGAGTTCAGTTTTCTGGTGAAATGTGATGTTCTCAACAGAATACTCCGTTTCACTTTAATCGTGAGCGTAGTATAACCTAAAAGAACGAGCTCCGGGCTTTGAGCGTCCTTGCTAAGCATGCGTGCTCATGCTGTGCAAGCACTATTCAGGACCACATGCTCGCTCTTGTAGCATCGGCTGCGTCTGGACTTAAAGGAGCCCTGCAGAGGGTTTCTGGCCATTCTGTTTCTTAATTTGCATCGCGTTCGCTCGAGCTAGTGAGTGGGACTCTAGCAACACGTAAAACACAAAATAAATAAGAAATCTGATGTATTTTGAACCTAATTGGTGAAAGACGTTAAAATTTTTGAGCACATTTTCTTCTGTTGATGACGCCCTTGGTCTGAACCAGTATAAGACCGAAACGACAAGAGCCTGCAACAACCATGCGCTATCGGCCTAAGTGTTGGAAATTGACATCTATTTATAAAGATTTGTACGCCCCACCAGTTTACGGATGTTCCAAGCGAACATCCGAGTGAGATTTACGTGCTTCAAAGGATGTCGTCATTATCTGACGCTCTAAGACCAATGTGGTCACTGAACCCTCGTGTTTGACACTGAAAGACACGCCTTTGGAAGCAGCATTTGGTTTTCTTCGTCCCTTTGCAGTGCCCCTTTAAGCTGAAACGAAGCATAGCAGAAGGGGATGTCCAAATTGAAAAGTGTTGCAGTATATATAGCTAGGAGTCTTGTGATATGTGGTAGCCGAATAAAATTCTAGAGCGCGCATGACTCTTGAAAGCTGAGTTGTAAAATGAGGCCTCAAAACAATTGCACGTAAAACCGAATATAACGTTAACCTCCCAAGACAGTATTTTGCGAAGTTCCGAGCACATGCAAGCCATTGTCGAAATGTGATTTAAATTAGAAATATATTGTCTGTTCTTCGCCCTATTTATGTGAAATTAGGAACTTCACTGCACGTATCTCTATTAGAGAAATACGGACCACAACCAACTAAATCCTAAACAGTTAGGGGCCCGACGTTTCAAAACCGATGCGCTTTTTTTCATCAGGGACCACTATTTGCGCGTGAAGAGCAGCAGCTTCTTTTCCATCTACTGTGTGTCGTTTGCTTCACTCACGTTTTCTTTTTCCAGTGCCCTAGTCCGTTGACATACGCCGATGGTTACGTGCCTGTCGACCTATTTAGCCCGACCTATTGAAACGTCGGGCTCCCAACTGTATGTGTAGGGCTTAGTTGGTGAAGGTCTGTATTTTTCAATTTTTTTACCCAACCAGACGGAGTTCCGCCAAACATGTTTACGCTTTAAACATGCATCTCTATATATTCCTTTTTGCAGTAAGGCGTTCTTTATGGGATTATTTAGAAGAATACAATTTATTATCTTTCTTTCTGCACATTTCGGGTATTTGTCTTCAGATCGATATTGTGAGCACACAGTCCTTCTTGGAATACCCCGCGACTCCGTGTTTCACACTGCCAAACAGCGAACATAAAAACAGATTTCCGCAGACTCAACAGATGACGTATTTTTGAGTATCGTCCTCCCGTGTCGGTGTCAAGCGGTTATGTGAGATTCATACAGTCAAATGTATTGATGACAATAAAAAATATTTTTTTACTGCCTGAAGATATGACAACATGAATAAAGGGACGACCACCCTAATATACATCATAAGTAAATGCACCACCAAAGTGTATAAAATACGCACTGCAAATTTCTTCCGGCGTTTTTATCCTCGATAGGCATGTCTATAAGTGATTTGGGGAAACCTTAAACAATCCTTTTAAGCTGATTTAAATAACTTATGTGCTCCTGACGCATATTCAACTTCTCAAACATATAGAAGTCTGTTGCCTCTTTTATGTGATGAACAACAATTTTATGTGTCTGTGGGCTGTACGAAAACAAAGTACACAGAGGCGCGTGGCGGAACTATGATGATTGCGCACGCAGACCCTCAGAAAGTGACCAATTAAGTAGCTGCAATGTCGAGTAGAGTCCGAAATACTACTTTGTTCTATTTAACAAAACAACAACAACAAAAAATATCAAGGGTGATGTTGTTTTTTTGTTTTTCTTAACTGAACTGACCAACAATTTGTCAAGAGTAAACCTCAAACGCCAAGCTATGTCAGAAATGCTCACTTCTGTACGCGATATTTAAGGACAGATCCAATTTCAGTACGAAGGTCACTCTTTTCTGCATGATTATTCGCCTTCATCACTGTGCTGAGTGTAAACAATGTTGCTCAGGAAAGCAAGTGTTGTGATTGTCGCTCAGTGTTTCGATAAAAGCTAGACTGAAAGGGTTTGTCCTAAACCTTTTTTGACATTTTGAAAATAATATTGCTTTTAGCGCAGTTGCGTCGTCATTATACATATTGTGAAACGTATTTTGTAAACTAGATTTCAGGATATATATGGCAAGGACGTGCCCATTTCATGATTTTATGTACCGCAATTAATTCCCTAGCTCAAGAGCACGGCAGGATTAGATTTTTAATACTGCGACGCAAAGTTGTACCAATAACGGGTATTTTAGGCGACCTACCAGACTGATAACCTTTCGATTCAGGTAAAATATATGCAAACCTAAGTAAAACAAAAAAAGAACAAAAAAAACAACAGACGTTTGATTATATAAGATAATCTTTACTTCATTTTACCTTAGGTCCGAATGCGGCCGATGTTATGAGAAGAAGGGCCAATCAAACAGCGCAAAAAGCGCGACGTCATGGCGTGCTCTCTGCGCTTGATAGGACTAGCCGGCGGAGGAGCAAGCACAGAGTGACGGCGAATACCGGCTGGTCCTATCAACTGCAGAGTGCACGCCATGTCGTTGTGCCTTTTTCGCTGTTTCATTGGCCCTTCGGCTCATAACATCGGCCGTGCTCGAACCTACGCTGGAACGAAGTATAGCTTTCCTTTTGCTGTTTCATCGAAATTAAATAACGAAATTTATTTTTGGTACCTGAAAATAAAAGTGGATTATACGAATGATAAAAAGGTGTATAGTTACTCGCTTCACTGTTGAAATAGTACCTATTGCCAAAAAAACGCGGAAAATAAATTCTCAGTTTAGCGGTTCAAACCGGTTCGAACCGGTTCGAACCGGTTTGAACCGTTATTTTTTGCTCCCCGGAACTGAACCGGAACTGAACCGAAAGCCGTGAACCCGAACCGGAACCGAACCGATAAAAATTTCGGTTCGACACTCTGGCTTAAAGTAAGATGTCACAAGTTTTAGAGGGGTTCCTTTAATGCCGTAATACTCTACAGTCTTGAAAAAGAATGTCATAATCCAAATAGTCAAACGCCTTAGTGAAATTTTATAAATACACCAAGCACTAGGTGCCTATCCTCAAATTTCCGCAGTATAAATTCCTCCTGTTCATGTTGAGCTATTTCAATTTACTTATTCTTACGTAATCCAAAATGAGAGGCGCTCAATAAGCCGTGCTCATTGAAAACCTTATTAAGCGAAAGTGCAATATGTGTTTGTTGCACTTTAAAAAAGCTGATAAACTTTAAATAGGTCCATAAGTACCCACAACGTTTTCATCCCTTGTTTTAAAGAGCACAGATACTTTTGCAATTTGCATTTTCTTGGGGAATTATCCCGGGCCCGTTATACTGAGGTTAAAATTTTGAGTCAAACAAGGCGCCATAATATCTGAAACAAACTTAACTGGTTTAATTCTGAACATCGTCCGAGTCACAGCTGGTGCTATTTTTTTAACTCGGAAATAATAGAAATCATTTCAGCGTTATCAACGGTATGAAAAAAGATAGAACCACAGTGTCTTCCTTGGAGATATTTATTGTCATCTAGCTTGGAATTAATATTTATCAGGTTCACAAGATAGCCGTTAAATTAATTAGCTAAGGAACATTCCGCAGACCACGTACCGTTGAGAAAGATTTGATTGTTTTGAGAACACGAATCTTAGCGGGCAATTACAGAATGTAATATTTTCCATACACACTCGGTGCCCCCACACACCGCTTGAAAGAAATCGCAGTAGTACCGCGTTCTTGCATTTTGTATTTTATTTGTCAGCTGGTTATGATATGATTCAAATAAATTCAGGCTACGTGAGTGTCTTGTTTTAAGAAAGTTATCGTACAGATCATTCTTAATATTAATCTTACATAAAAATGCTCTGGTGTGATCTATGTATTACAAATGTTCCGCGATAATTTAAGTTACTTCTCGGAAAAATTACGCTGGTGAAGTTTCTTAAATATAGCAATGAATGTATCATAAGCTTCGTAGGTATTTCTTTTTTTAAACACAGCATTCGAGTTTGAACTCAAAATTTTTAGCCCAATGTTCTTTACACCATCCTATGTTATATTCCGAAACTTCCGAATTGGCTTGGCCTTCGACCTACTCAAGCCTTTCATGCACAGGGATATAAAAATTTAAAAATTATTACTAATATCACATCTAAACCTACCATCTTTTATACAAGTTGGAGTAAAATTTGTTATAAAAAAGTCAAGTGATGTTTTTAATTTAAAGTAATAAGAGTGGGCTCGTTATCACGTTCATAAAACCATTTAGTTTTATACGAATTTGCATTTTTTTATGGGCGCTATCACTTATCATATTTATGTTGAAGTCGACTCCACAGATTAGGTTGCAGTGATTTGCAATTGTAAACATCAAAAATGTTTTAAAAATGATGAAAAACTTGGAAAGGCTGCTGTCAGGCGGACGGAAAAACACAGCAAAGATATTGCTTTGTGCTCGCAGAGTGAGAACCTCGTAATTCTCATTGACGCAACAGTAGTCTGGAATGGGCTCGCAATCAATGCAATCTCTAACTAGCACTTCACCGCGGGGCGTCGGGCGGTTCAAAATATGAGTGCTGTACCCGGGTAATTTAAAAATGTTTATGTCATCAGAGTACCACGTCTCAAAGAGCATTCTGACAAAAAATAGGAAAAGAAAACAATCATACTGGGTGAACAAATATTCAAGAGTAACAATTTTTCTTTTAACCGATTGTGTATTTAAGTGAAAACATTTCATCTACGGTCTGCATCCGAGATAGAAAATTATTTCAGAAGGAAGAAAATTTTTCATAACTATGCCGTGTGATATTTAAATGTAAACAACGTTTGTTTCAACTATGCAATCTGAAGAAGGACTTGTTCATTGATGATTTGTACCACGCCAGATTTTTCCGCCTTTTTCATCAGTATTTTTCCCTCAGATACCCCCAGTAATCTCCAGTTGTTGGTCTTCTTCCTGAAGGCAGGCTTCCCGAGCAACACTTTGTTCTCTAAGCACAAATGTGCATTCACGTGCACAGGTGCCGAGTGCTAAAAAAAAATCGGATGTGCTCAGCCTGTGTTTTTTTTTCTGGCATAAGTACTTATCACGGACGTTGTGCGAGATGAAGCGCACAATTGCATTTGGTTTTGTCTCATCTAATGTCGGGACACGGTGGAAAACATCTATGTCCGTGATGGCAATCGACAGGCATATCTCGCTTCCTATTTTAGTTATCATTAAACGAAAAGTTTCATGCAGGGTGTGTAAAAGACCTTTAATTTCCAAGTTGTTTTTGCAACTGTATTGCTCCATTTCTACACTATTTCGCCTCATGCCTTCAAGCTCTTTGACAAGACCCTTCTTTTCATGTTTTAGCTTCTTATGCTTAGTTTTCAGCTCCTTCATTTTTTTAGTGACGTTAGTCATAGTAGTCTTAAACTCTTTGAATTCATTGTTAAGGAAAGTCGTCGAAAGCGACATTCCACCAAGTTCTGTATTTACATTGGAGTCCATCAAGTCTAGCGTCATCGAAAGTTCCTACAAGATCTTTGTTGATTCCTTTATAGTGGTAGGCTGTTTTCCGGCCATCTTGAGGCTTCACAGAAACAAAACTGACATTGCGTAATTCAGCAGGGCGATCCAGGAAAGAGTATACAGGCGATTTTATAAAAACGTCCCTGTAAAATATGGGGCGTGAGTTTGCTTTCGATGCTGACTTGCATGGATCGCCAAACGCAGTGATATGGACTGTTGTCGCGGTGCTGCTTATATAGCGCTATGTTTAGTGCTAAGTGCTATATTTATGACCAAGAACTAAAACGTGTCTCGGAGGTATTTCGCCCCAAAGGCTCCCGTGATGCTATGCAACAACCATCAAGCTCGGAAGGTGCATCCACATCGCTTTAGCAGTCAGCGAGGGGTGGTGTTTGTAATCTGCCTTCATCTACCGCATCTGTTGATTCTTTATCACGTGATTTTTCTTTTTTGCTTTGTAACGTCAGGAGCGTTAAAATATCGTGACGCTTTGTCATCTTTAATCGACACGTGTCTTACTGATTGGTATTGACCGAAACCTGGCTGTCCGCAAAAGTAGATAACAGTGAGATTTTAAATTGACAAAAGAAGTATAGCTTCTACAGGTGCGACAGAAAAACTCGTACTGGGGGTGGCGTTTTGATAGGGGTTAGTGACGAGTTAGTTTCTTTTGATGTGTCGCTTGCTTCCCCTCTAGAATTAATTTCAGTGCGCATTCGTCTCAATTATAAGGATGGAATTTTTTGCGCTTGTTATCGCCCCCGGAGTTCGCCTTCAGGTTTTTCTTCTGATTTCCACGATGCTTTAAATACATTACATGTAAGGTTCCCGTCATCACCCATTTTTGTCCTTGGTGATTTTAAATTCCCCGGCGTCACTTGGAACGCGCCTATTCCCATAGCAAGCTTCGGCTCTTCAGAATGCAATTGTTTTCTTTCTACATGCTCAGATTTTAACTTAACGCAACTCGTTAAATGTCCAACGCGTACAACTGGGACAAGTGCCACTGTCCTTGACCTAGTATTTAGTACACACCAAGACCTTGTTCAGTCACTTTCAGTGTTACCAGGTGTGAGCGACCACTCTGGTATTCACTTCAGTATTCCTAACACCTCACCTCGCAAATGTGCTACTACAAAAGTAATTAGGGACTATACCGGAGCTGACTACACCGTAATAAATGCTGAACTAGAGGTATTTTTATCTGATTTTCTTTTGAAATTTTCCGAGCGAACGCTGGACGAAAATTGGCTTGTGTTTAAATCGAAAGTAACTGAGTTGACTAGCAGTTACATACCCCTTCGTAAAATTAGAAACTCGTAGTCGCCTTGGTTTACGCCATCATCGAAACGGTTACTCAACACAAAAAACGTCTTTTCCGACGGGCCAAGATATCTAAGATCCCAGTTAGATGAACAGCTTATCATTAGAGCCCTGCATATCCGCGGATTATCCGCGGATATCCGCAGATATCCGCAGTAAACTGGCGGATGCAAATCAAAATTAGACGGATTTTGGCGGACTGCGGATCGGATGCGGATGTCAGCGGCTGCGGATGCGGATATCTGCGGATCCGGATCTAAATTTTGCCCGGTGGCATTCAGTCCGTCGACTGACGTTTCATCTACAGATCGTTTCGTCGACATCCGACGTTTGCTCGAAAGTCTTCCCGTGTTCGTTTCATCGAAAAACCTGAGACGTTTCGTCGTACACAACCCTGCTATTTTCGTAAAAAACATTTTGCGTCCCGCCTGGATTACAGGGGGAAGGGGGGCATGGTTTGGTTAAGCACGCCTTAGGGAATCGCGCGCTAGCATTTAGTGGCTTAGTAAAGAAATACGTTGTCGACAAAACGTCGCAGGGCATGTGCCCACACAAAACGTACAGCGTGGACGTACTGTACGTGTTCATAAAATGTATATGTCCGTGAAAAGTTGCCCACGAAACGTATTTCCACAAAACGCGTTTCGAAGAAACGATTGGGATCCTAAGAAAGATCTGATTCTTACTGAAGATCACTTCAGTTAGTGCATTTCATCTCGTCAAAAATGCTATCAATAGAACAAGTAAAAGTAAAGAATGCAGGGCATCAAACGTCCCGAGAAAGCTAGTTCTTTGGCAGGGAAAGAGCGGAAAACTTTCTTGGGCAAAAAATACCTCAAACGAACAAGTCACAAGAAAGTAGAAGAAACCTCCCCCTCTCCGCAGAGAGTGGTATGGTTAGGATTCCAAAAACAAAAGACGCGCTTCGACAGCGAGCGCGACCCTGTGGCGCCACGGTTCTCAAAAGTCCGGAATCAGCGGTGCACGCACATAGGCAGCCCTCAAATCGCCTGCTTCTTTTTTGTATGCTTCGAGTTCTAGCCAAGAAAGTATGGTAGTTCATATTCGTCCGGTTACGACGCCAGGGCGCCAGCAATGCCAGCGGCTGCCGCGCACAACCTCCGTACCGTCCCAAGCAAAAAAAAGAAAGTTTTCTTTCAATATATATATATTTAGGCGCCTGCAGGCCGCGATCTTTCTCAAACAAAACGTTAGATGATCCGATCAGGCCTTGGACTCTGACTTAGCGGCGCATCTGCCCGCTGGCTGACGCGAAACACCGTGTGACTCGAGGCGGCCGCATACGCTCGGTAACATCACAGAAAGGATTTTGTCTTCCTACCACTGCTTCTGCTCCTCTCTTTCCGAACTTATTTTTAAATGTTTTATTACTTTTTTCCGGAGTTCAGAATTCCGAATCCGCGTGCGGCGGGAAAGAACGCGGTCGGCGTGATTTCTGCTGATTTTGTTAGTCTAAATGTAATCGTAACCTCTGGTGGTTAGCAAGAACATCGACATGGTTCCAGATTTTGCGGATGCGGTTCGGGTACGGATACAAAGTATAGACCGACACGCGGAGCGACTCTGTTTACCAACACGGCCGGAAGGCCGCGCATGCGCGGTAGCTCTGTGGGCAAAAGCAGCACGGCTCTCCGTGTTTTCGCCATCGCGTTCTATGGCGTGCGCTCGTTGTTGACGTTGTAGGGACGCTTGTATCTTTATTTGTGCGTCGTATTTCCTCACAACGTATGTCGTATGCTATGCCCGACAATTTGAGCTCGCTGCCCGAGCCTGAACGCCAGCGGTATCGAAACAAACTGTGCGTGGACGGCGTTGCCTACGAGGATCCGTACGCCGTAAACAAGGCCTGCTGGACTTCCGACGTAAAGTTGCTGCCACCGAAGTCGACGGCTCACGTCGTCGTTTATTTAGTTTTTTCGCCAAGCCAGTTCACGGCCGACACGGTGCAGGCGTACAAGTCTCTCGAGGCCTACGATTACTTCGAGTCGGTTTCCGCACTGCCGGCGGGATCAGCAGACTGTAGGTCTGCGGAAGCGTGTGTATTCATTAATTGATTAAATACACACAGCGTCTTCAAGTCAAGGTATGATATTTTTCCTACCCTCATGACCACAAGGCATGACGAGCAGTAACGCTTTGTCCGTTCTGCAGTCTTGGCGGTAACACGTTACAAGTAACGGCGTTGCCGGTAACCTGTTACTTTTTTCAGTAAAGTAGTAACCTACTCGTTACGTTTTCGACACAGTAACGGGTAACGTACTTACTTTACTATTTCAAGTAACGTAGTTACGTTACTCATTACTACTTCCCAAGTCTTAAAGAAATTACACTTCCATTTTTTCCGTGTTTTAGGCGTCAAACCATGTTTTTCTTTGCGTTTTTTTCGTGAGTATTTAGGTGAAACCGTAAAAAAGAGATAAAGTAATTATATTCAGTTTTTGCATGAACATAATGTTTCTTGATATATGACCTGTATCGTCAAAACCGTAAAATGTGTTAAATCATAATTTTAAAAAGTAAAGCAGAAGTAACATGCGCTACTTTTTATCGGTAGCGGTAACGCGTTCCTTTTATTTTTTGGTAATGTCACTCAGTAACGCGTACCTTTTATTTGCAAGTAACGAGTAACGTATTTCGTTACTTTTTTCCGTAACGCCTACAACACTGCCGTTCTGTCGCCGATCCCCTCTTCCTGCGTAGCACGGGCGTAGCGAGCCTCCGACGAGAGCTTGGCCGATGCTTTGTGCGCGAACACCATGGGAACTAAATCCGGGTGGTCTCGATCAGACAACGTTTTCCCTGCACATAAGCAAGCCTCGGGACAGAGATTGAAATGGAAGCCGCACTTGCCTTCAAGAAAGTGTTTGCACCACAAACAGTCGTTCGCGCGAGGCGACCATTCTTTTCGATCCACGGGTAATATCCACCTGCTATGCCTTTCAGAGTTTTCCGGGAACTTGTGAAAACTCACTCCGCTGCTTTTCTTGTACATTTCGATGCAATTAACGGCAACACAGGTTCGCGGCATGCCGAAATGCTATGACGCCCATGCGAAACGTGCGCGCTTTTGCCCACACCCCCGACTCCGGCGCGACCGCAGCGCCACCGCAGCTTCGTGACGTCAAGCCCGCGTGTCGGTGTATACGAATGCGGATCGGATACGGATACAATAATGTAAAAAGTTTGCGGATGCGGTTCGGATGCGGATACAAAGTGCGGATACGGATCGGATGCGGATACTCAAACTGTTTTCCGCGCTGGGCTCTACTTATCATCGTGCAGAAGATGAGTACGCGTGTGCTCTGTCCCTCGCCAAAATTATGTTTTTGAATCACACCCTCCCATCGTTACTCGACACTAATCTACGCAAGTTTTGGCACGTGATGATCGGAAATCAAAAGAAACAGATTGAGCTTAGCACTGACAGCGAACTGGTCGTTCCTAGAGAGAGTTGCTGTGTTGCTTTAAACTCAGTATTCTCATTGTCCTTTGTTAACATTACGCCGGCTCTGCTTCCCGATATTTCGGCTCATGATTTCTTTCCGATGGATCCAATAAATATTGACTGGACAGGTATATGCAAATTAATCCAAAATATGAAGCTTGCATTTTCTCCAGGCGATGACGGCGTTACTACCAAATTTTTCAAGAACACTGAAGTGTATTCTTCTATAATATTATCAAAGATTTTTGCACAGTCATTGGAGTCCTGTACGCTCCCGAAAGACTGGAAGGTGGGGAAGGTGGTTCCTTTGCACAAGTCAGGTAACACCCATTGTCCCAATAATTATAGACCCATTTCACTAACAAGCATTCCGTGCAAACTCATGGAGCATGTCATTTACAGTCACATTGTGTCCTTCCTTAAAACGAATTCTTTTTTCAGTATTCATCAACACGGCTTTAGGAAAAATTACTCGTGTGAGACCCAACTACTTGCTTTTACTAACGACTTTTTCTCTGCTATGGATTGTTTAATCACAGATGACTGCATTTTCATCGACTTTTCTAAAGCATTTGACACTGTCTCTGCTCCTCTGTAAACTAAGTAAGCTTAACTTGGATCCTAATATTTTAATATTGATAGAATGCTTTTTGTCTAATCGCACGCAATTTGTAACTTCCAACGATCATAACTCCCCTCACTGTCCCGTAACGTCCGGTGTCCCGCAGGGGTCAGTGCTTGGGCCCTTGCTTTTTCTTGTTTATATTAACGACCTGCCCAACTGCATTTCTTCATCTATAAAACATTTTGCTGACGATTGTGTTATTTATCGCCAAATTCTGGATCCTGGTGATTGTTCCGCCCTTCAGTCTGACCTAGATAATATTTCATCTTGGTGTGGAACCTGGCTAATAAAACTTAACGCTACCAAATGCAAGTCGATGAGACTTTCACGTCACTCTAATCATGTGTTACCGTGTGACTACTTACTTGACAATGTTTCTTTAATGCAGGTTTCCTCCTTCAAGTATGTGGGCATTACGATTTCTAATAACCTTTCATGGCAAAATCACGTGGACCACATCAGAAGTAACGCTAATCGTTCACTCGGTTATCTACGGCGTAACTTTTCTTTAGCCACACCTAACCTAAAACTTCTGATCTCTAAATATTTAGTCTGATCAAAGCTAGAATACGCATCATCAATCTGGGACCCTAATATTAACTCTCTTATTTCACAAATAGAAGCCATCCAGAACCGTTCGGCGCGTTTCATTTTTTTGAATTACTTCCGTACTGCCAGTGTCTCTTCAATGAAATCTGATATTAACTTGCCCGATCTTTCATTGCGTCGTCAAATGTCTCGTCTTTGTCTCCTTCATAAGATTTATCATTTTAACTCTCCCCTCAGTGATTCTCCCTTTCTGCCACCATCGTATATTTTCTCTCGCAGCGACCACCAGTACAAGGTTGGCGTGCCAAGCAGCCGCAATAATTTACATTTCTACTCCTTCATTCCCAAAACTTGCGCCGACTGGAACCACCTCCCTGCCTTCATCGCCCTAATCACCGACACCGTCCGCTTCATATCTGCCATCTGCAACCATTTTTGTAACCCTGCTCTTGTGTTTATGTTGACGTTTATTATTATATTTTGTGTTTATTTCGCCCACTTCTCTCTGTAATGCTTCGGCCTTGAGAGTAAATAAATTAAATGAAATGAAATGAAATGAAATGACGTAACCAATTGCGCCACTAGCACGTAGACCCTAAATGAAAATCAACACAACTTGCATAAGAATCGAGCCCATTCCATTTCCACTTCTTTCCGATCAAAAGGCATTTAATTCCATTCCCTTTCCATTCCCCCAGCGCTGCCACCACTCCATCCCGGGGTCGCGAATGAGCGGAATGATTCCGGAATCATTCCGATTCCGGAGTGGCAACTACGCAACACTGGCGAGAAGTACTTCTGAGTGTGTAAGGTCGGTGGCCGAGTGGGTTTATGAGTTCGATGAGGGGCGTGAGTTTGTGAGTTCGGTCAGTCCGGTGAGGGGCGTGACTTCGTGAGTTCATGAGTTCGGTGAGTTCATGAGTATGAGTTCGATCACTTCATGAGCTAAGTGAGGGGTGTGAGTTTAATGAATTCATAAGTTCGGTGAGGGGCGTGAAAACGTGAGTTCGGTGAGTTAATGAGTTCATTAGGTCTTAAGTGAGGACTTGAAGGTGAGTGCGGCCTTGAGGGGTGGTGAGTGATTTGTATCTTTTTTTTTGAGCTAGCTGTCAGTGAGTTCAACCAAAAAATGAAAGATGTTTACAAATCTCTGTAATGCGAAACTAGGGAGCAGCTCTTGAGATGAAGAAGGGAAGGGTATGCCGCTCCTCCACCTCCGTACCCTCCCCTCATCGTCTCGCTCCTCCTACCCTCTTTCCTCTCCACCCTCCACCCATCCCTCCTCCTCTCCCCTATTCCTCCTCTATCTCGTCCTCTTCTCTCCTCCTCCCCCCTCCTCCTCCTCCTCCTCCTCCTCCTCCTCCTCCCGCTTAATTTGTTCATGGGTGACGTGACACGGAGTCACGGGACATCATTTTAACTTTGTGTCACATAACCCACGAACAAATTCACTTTCTCCGCTAGGTTTAGCGGGAAAATTAACGTCACGTGACCTCAACACCAATTTAACTTCCCACTAAATTTAGCGAGGCGCTTACGCCGACGGAGACGCTGACGCTGCGAAACGCGAAAACGGGCGCCTAAGAGGTGAGCTGTAAAATGCCGACCTCTGCAAAACGTATTCATGGTTGCAAACCCATCATAACCGGCCGTGTTAAATGAACAAGTTCAAGAAATTAGCCGAATAGAATTAGCTAACCAGCTCATCCCCAAACAGGGAATAAGATGAAGAGTGCATTTGTAGCGAACTACTTTGCTAAGTTATCCGCTGACCTCTCTGAATTAAACTGTTCAAATCTACGAAATTTTACAACGGTCTTGATCGAAGTGTTCGCTACAGCACGAATATATCTGCGACCAAAGTTTTTTCTTTTTTAATATAAGGGCTGTGAATTCAAACGAGTTACTTGCGAATGACATATGAGCACCTCCAAAATGTTTTGCGACTCACGGTTAAGAGTTTAAATGTTAATGTTTCCATCTGGGCAAGAAATATTGAACACCCGCAATGCCATTAGCGAGACAAGCTAACCGTATGTTACCGTAAGTGCCTGAATCAAGATGACATGTCTGAATATCTCTTGTAGTATGTGACTGTTTTCTTCTCTTTTTTTTTGCATTTCTATGAGATGCCCCCCCCCCCCCCCCCATTTTTTTTTCTCCGTTTATCCGTCGGGCTCGCTCCGTTTCCACTTTGTGGCGATTTGGCCGGCTGCGGCAAAGCGTTGCCCACCTCCTGCTCTAACCAATTATCGGAGAGGGGATGATTTAATAAACTGCAGGTATTAGGAACATAACGAGTTTATACTACAGGGAGTCTAATCCTATCTTAAAAAGAGCAAAAGAGCAGCTTCCAGACCGACAGGAAAACATGTCGTATTGAAAACCTGAAGAAATTTGAAAAGTAACGGTTACTTTTTTCAATTAACGGCGAATTACATTTCTTAAGTAATAAATTATTCTTTACTGAATACTTTTTATTTATTAGTAACTAAAATTGTAAATCGATCACTTTTTTCGAATAACGTTTACATTGTCGACCTACAAGATACTACAGATGATTTAACCGTCTAAGTTGTAAAATGTTAAGTGTTGACTTGTTTTCATGGCGCTAATTTGTTCCTCATTCTGACCTTTTACCTTGATTTGTGTTAACTACAAACAAATATCAGATGGTATAAGAAAGGAGGATAGACGATACTTTTTTTGTTTGAATTAATAAACAAGTTCATATTGAGGCTGAAATACGTATTTTACCAAATGGTTTGCCACGGATCAGCTGATTAGCACGTGTGGATCACTATACTCTGTTTCATACTTAGTGTGCAACGCTGTCAAAGCTACTGGCGTGAGCATGGGGCTTGATCTCGTTGATCATTTGCACGCGTTCTCGTGTAAACAAAACCATAGATGAAGCCACGCGCTCGCGCCAGTCGCTTTGACAGCGTTGCACGCTAAGTATGAAACAGAGTATAAACGTAGTTGTACAATGTGAACACATCTTATAGTGCTGTTAAGAAATAAGCCAAATATGAAAACTGGACGCGAACAGAAATAAGCTCCAATCTATTGGAACAAATATAAGTGAAAGAGATGCCAACAATGACAGGAGCAATAAGAAAAGAGCGGCTGCAATATGGTTTCACTTACAACGGCATAATGGTCTGGTTAGGTACTGACCAGGGGCTTCGCAATCGATTAATTCAAAGAGGTAAATTCGAACACAACGTTTCTGCAGACTTGGTCAATAGTTGCGATATTCATATTTTTTTAGATGGCATAAAGGATGCATGTAGCCATTTGTAATATACATTATCGTTTGTACTGGCAGAATTACCATTGTCATTAAGCGTGTACATCTATAGAGAGCGCTTATCAAACACCGGGCTCTAAAATATTTCAGTCAGCCTGGCACGCTCGAAACATCAAACATGGTAGGACAAGAATTTAATTTATTATGTTTTACAGCACTCGTTAAATAGAGGGCATTAGTGGCCTACTAAAGTAAAGCGCACAATATTGGGAGATGTATTGTAAATGATATTTCAAGGACTATTATAAGAACGAGGTAAAGAGAACGGTGGAAATGTAGTTTGCTTTGCAACCATAGAATGGTCTGGATCCGGGTAAGACTAAATAATTCACTGCAGATTTAAAGACCCCTCGTAGAATACAAGGTCTTTGCAGATTTAGTCGATACTTGCAGTTCCTGTGTTTTCGGGATAATAATCTGGTTGAATCTCAACAAATTATGATATGCATATTAAACTTTATTGTTCTCCCCATACTTTCTGCTTGGCTTGTGCTTTAATTACGTTCGGTCGTCAAGTACCGATTTCTCGAAATGTATAAAGAAAGGCCTCTCGTCATCCGGAGAACATCGATCGTATTCAGGTAACAACCTTTTTTATGAAGTTGTTGAGAAGCACGCTTGTCGTAGAATACTGGTCATCTAAAGATCTGAAATTCATCAATTTGAATAAAACATTAACAAGCTAAACCTCTAATGATAGTTATACGAGCAAAAAAAACAAATGCCATAAATACAGTTTCCTCTGCACTCGCACGTTGGTTTGCCTTGAGCAATAACTACAGGGCTGGTTCTGAATACATTTAGAAAGGTCGAGTCGCAGGCGAGGTAACTGCAATTATAGTCGATGGCTGAGATTCCTTTGTTCTACAGATTACGAGTTTGGTGTCTCTTAACAACTAATGAGTTATGTGGTGTTTTTTACCATCTCAAGTAGTATTTCTGCCGAGCTTGTGCAATTATGGAGATGGCTGGACAAAAAGTGAAGCATAAACTTAATGGCGAAAGAACGTCATTATGTTTTTGGTGTAGCCGCATTTAGGAGGCGACTGAATTTAGAGAATGAAAACAAAGAAGTTGAAAGAACTCCCACCCCAGATTCTTGGGAATACGTTCCTACAGTCAACAATTATATATCACCTACAATATTGACAAAAGTGACCGACTTACGAAAACGTTTAGATGTACGCTGTTAGAAGAAATACCACTATAATACGGGACATATCTCTGCAAACCTTGTTGCCAGAACATGTTCCACATCACTGAATTACAGAACGTGTACCACAATTTTTTAGTACGGGACATGTTGTGGCAACAATGTTAGCATGTATGTTCCCCGTACACGGGTATGATGGCAAAACTGCTGTTTGCTGCTAGCTACGGGAAGTGCGCCATCATATTAAAAACGGCACACGTTCTATTCGAACCGATGCCATCACATGTTTTATTTTTACGAGTTGCTGCACACTAAACAATATGTACAAGGTGTCACTTACCAAATGGTTTGGTTTCTAAGCGTAGAAATATCTATGCATTGTAGAACTCTCAGTTTGTACTCAAATTTAGCGCAAGCAGTTTGTACCAAATGACAAAGTTTCTGAGGTTGTCGTTATTTCATTCAAACGTTCTGAGTGAGTTTCTCATATTTTGATGTATAGAAATAGCTGCCATGTATTAATGAATATAAAAGACATCAACTTTGAGGAATGGGCCTTTCGTTCCCACTAAAACTTTCCAAAAATCGCTTATAACTTTCGAATAAGATCGCGAGTTCTGAAACACGGGCATCTGGTCCGATCAGGTAGCACTACATATGGGCAGGGGCTGAGCTTAGGCAATGCATAGTTAATTTTTGTGCTGAAGAAACACTGTAAATATTCATAGGTGACACGCTGTATTATTGGACAGGTCTTGTAAGTCCAGCTCTGCAAGACATACCTTTTCGTGAAGATATATGCATGCTCCTGTTGTGTCACACATTCATGTACATATAGACCATTTCATTTAGCGCTCTCTGGGCGGCATTATTTTGTTTGACCGCAGCGCCCCCTCCCCACATCCGGGAAGTTCAGCCGGTTCGGCGGGGTAAAACGAGGGAGAGGGCACCCGCCCGATTCCGCTAGCAGACGACAAACCGGGAGGTTGCAGTTCTCCATCTTTGGGCTGTACCGGCGGGCTGCACCGAACATCCAACTCTCTCTCGTGGCTGCCGTTGTGAAGTGGTTCGCGTTCTTAGAATATTTATGCCTACTGCAAAATCGGCCTATAGCGCATTGTTCTCTTATTTCACTAAATAAACAACTAGCATATCTTCTTTCTTCCGTTACTTCAATAGCAGAGGAGTCAGCCGAGAGTACTACCCTCGACCACTGCGTCTATTGCGTCAGGAGAGAACGTTTTTATTTATTATTCCAGACGTCCACTCATTGTCGCTAAATGCCTACACCAGTAGGAACTTTTGTAAAGTAGAAAAGCTACAGCAACCGGATTTACTCTGCGCCGGAGAGACCGGCGCAGAGTAAATGTCCTTGCAATGGCGAGGACATAGGCGAGAGCAGCGCGGGACCCGTTCGCCTGCGGAGGAGTTTCTACACAGAGGCTCGCCTCCGACGCTCCCGCTGTGTGTCGGCTGTTCATTTCCGCTTCTCCCGTCAGTGCACATGCGGTGCCGTGTAGTCGGGGATCGGGGAGTCCAGGCCAGGGGAGAGCGGGCGCCACCGTGGTGGGCGCCGGCGGTCATTTGTGCTACCGAAGACAATAGCGCGTTTTAGTAGACCGTGTTTCCCCCTCCACTGCAGCCCCTACGCTACCCGGAACTCTACAGCCAAGGCCATTGGTACGCAGGCGCAGTGGCGGTTTCTTCGTAGCGGAGGGTTAGCGGAGGGGAAAACAGGGTCTACTAAAACTTGCTAAGCTGTACGCCGCAAGCGATGGGCCGCCGGATTGGAGCCGTGTAGTCGCGTCTTGCGAGTCTTGTGTGCGAAGTGGGCCTAGTGAAACGAACGAGCGGTGTGTGCGACTGCGTGCGGATGCAAAGGCATTTCTGAAGTTGGAAGGCTTTCTTTATATGGCTTTCACTCCATAACATAGAAAATTAAACTCCGGTTTATTGTCGACTCTTACCAGACACTTAAAGAACCCACCCTCTCTCAGACACAAGTCTCTCTCCGACACAAGCATGCCGTTCTGCTTCGGAATCTCTGTTGCCCTTGGAGCTTGGCCACAAACAATCTTGTAAGAAAATGTGCTTTGACGTTTTGCCCAGTTAGAAGACACGGCACGCGTCCGCTCGACTTGAGGCTGCCACACCTGCTTCTCCGTGTCATCTCTTTCAGCAGAAGTACGGAAGTGCACTGTATTACCTGGCATGAAATGTATCTGCAATGGAAGGGTGCATTAGCAAAAGAACTGGAGTTCAATATTTTCCAAGCTTTCCGCCTCTAAAGAAAATAAAAAATACAAAGTAACTTAAAAGTAACTTTAAAATGAGTACAAGTTACTTGAAAAAGTATTTAAGTTAGAGTACTAAATACTGACGTTCGAAAGTATTTGCAAGATACCAAGTTACTCACAAAAGAATTTCAGATGCACTAACTTGAGTAGAGTATTTAAGTTACGTACAAGTCTGCATGGAGGTAACTCTGTCCAAGGGGAAGAAAAAGTTTTGCTTGATGGCTACGAGAACGTACAGAAGATCTCCAAAAATGACGGTACCCGGTTGCAGTGTCGATACCAAAGGACGTTGGGGTGCAAAAGAGCTATTGCTACATACCATGCTGTAGAGCACTTGATAATTATTTTTATTGGGTGCATTCTTTACAGCGATTTGCGCCTGCATGTATGGAGAAGCAGTTTGTATCTCATATTGTTTTTACGGTATCAATATCGAGAAATATTGCTATGTATTTTTATATTTTAATGCGTAGAATGGCAGCACGTTTTCGCTTGCTTCTTTTCTACAACAATCAGTTTAAATTTAAAGCTAATAAACTTTTCTCGTCTTTCTTCCGCAGATCTCTCGGCACTGGTCCCCGGCCGAGCGTAATCATGCGAATGATGCAAGCACGACCGAAACAGCGAAGCGTGAAGAGTCAACTGAAAAGAAAAGCCACCAAAACTTCCGAGCCCCTGAGCCGACTCTTAGCCGAATCTCTTACTGCAACCTCGTAACAAGTGCGTGCGAACGTCAGGAGACCTGGAAACTGTTCGTCGAGTCTTGCGTCGACAGCGAAGTAAGGTACGCCCAACAGAACCGTCAACAACAAGGGACCTGCATGTTCCGGACACCTGGGAAACAACCGAAGGAGCACACCTACAGCCGTTTCTACTCTATGACAACGGGCAAGAGCGCCAAGACCGCATGCTGGTTTGTTTCCATCCACGCGCAACTCACAGCGTTAAGCAGTATCCAGACCTGGTATATGGATGGAACGTTTTCGGTGTGTTCGCGGATATTCAAGCAGCTCCACGTCCTGCGCTGTCAACTAGGCGACAGTTCATTGGCCTGCGTGTACGCACTTCTTCGGGAAAGAGCTTGGAGACATATAAGGAACTCTTTCTAAGTGATTGTGGAGAGCTGTGAGGAGAAGGGATACCATCCGGACCCTACTCTTATCATAAGCGACTATGAAATCGCCGCATAAGATCCGCAAAGGACGTCTTCTGGGAACACGTTGCTACAAGAAGCTGCTTTTTCCACCTATGTCAAAGCACTCACAAAAAGGTGAGCCATATTTAGCAGCTATACGTTTCTGATATTGTAGTCAAAATTCGCCTTGTCACTTTGAGACAGCTGTGTTGAATGGTATCGAGCTTCCGAGAAAAGGTGCCTTAGTATTTAACTAAATGAGCATAAAGATGGCTGGAACGTACGGTTATTGATTGCTAATGAATGTGCTTCGTGGCGTTGAAGGAGTGCATACCAAGACAATAGAATTGCTTTCGTTACGAGTGAGCCGTTCTTTATTGCGCGTTGTTCCTAATATTAACCAGGTTCGGGAGTTGGGTTTCTTGGACCAGTACAAGACCGACGGCCAGTTCAGAAAGCTCTGCTGGATGGCCTGGCGTTCTTCCCACCACAGCTTGTGCCCGAAAGACTCAGCTACATCAGGAGGAAGGTTACCGGTTACATCGGGGACTTGCTCGACTACTTTGATTCGACCTACGTCAACAGCCCTTTCCGTATTAGTTCTGCCGGGACAAGCGCCACGACAGCTCCCCTAGCCGCGACCATGCGTCGACGACGACCGGAGTTTCACCCAGAACTGTGGAACGTGCAAGAGGCTACACTTCAAGACAAAGACCGCACCAACAATGCCTGCGAATGATGGAACAATGGTTTCCGGAAGCTTTTTGGGCACGCTCACCCAAGCGTCTGGAGGCTCATTGAATGCCTGCAACAAGACCAAGCACTCGTTGCCACAGCTTTGATCAAAGAACGGAGAGGTGAGCCGCCGTGAAGAGAGGCTCGCAAGTCAACGAAGCGTCTCCAGAACCGCTTAAAGAACATCTGCGAGCACTTCAAACAGCACAGGGATCTTCCGAGGCCGCTGGAGGCAGTAGGGGAATGTATCCGTTTTTAAGCCATAGATAAATAAACGTGATTTTAGTCCGTAACCAACCATTAACAAAGCCACATTTCTGTTATCATTGTTTTTGGGGGTCTCACGAATGCATCGAAGCTGTTCGAGCCCGTTTCAAACACCACGTGAAACTTTCCAGTGAGCTTTTGTCCGGGTTCGTGAAGACAGTGGTGAGCATTTGTCCGGGTTCGTGAAAAAGGGTGAGCTTTGCGCTTCTTTGTCCGGTGAGCTTTGGACCGGTGGGCTTTTGTCCGTGATTCACAATACCTCTCCTACCATTTCACAGTTTTCACTCAAAACATGTAAAGGCTGGCATTGTTCGCAATCTAGTCAATAGTTCTCTGAAAAAAATCATGTTCCCACTTTAGTGGGTCTGCTCTCAAGCACCTGTTTGACAAACTAAATCCGGTGGGTACCGTCGTGATTAGATTTTCAATCAGTTCTTGTTTCTCGTCTCTAAGAAGAAAAAGTGGCACAGTGTTTTTGCACCCACTGTGGGAACCCATCGCGTTCCTTCCCACCGCATCGTGTGCTGCTGACGCCATGTGGCGATAACATCGAAGGAGCGTCGCCGAAGTGGACAATCTCGTACCCACAGCGGCGCTGCCTGAGGATGACGAGGCTATAAAAGGGACGAAGAGACGACAGTTAGGTCTCTCATAGAGAAATATAGTAAACGCAAAGAGAGGACACTAAAGCCGATTCGCGGCCCAGATAGTGCGTTTAATGCCCTCCGCTACGTGGCGCTTTTTTGTCATTTGGTTAAAATTAAATATAACTTTTTTTGTGAGAAGTATTTATTTTTTAAATTGGTATGAATAAAAAATTATTTAAAGTGCTCAAAACGACTGAATAGTTTTAATCTAATACGTCACAAAAACCACGTGATGAATGGCACCTGCCATGGCCTGCCGTGAACCTGCCCGCCGGCTTGCCTGCACGCCGTCGCCTCTGCGTCATTCTGCATGGCCTTTGCTCGTCCGTGCGTCGTTCGTCCGTGCCGAGCGTGCCGTCCGTCTGTGCTTTCCGCTGCAGCGTGTTCGGTCGGCTTTGCATCAAACAAGGTGACGCATGACCACTCGCGTGCTCGCACGCTCGGCGTGAGTTTGTGGAGCCGAGTGGCTCGAGCCTCCCGCTCGGTTGTTTCCGTCGGGCAGTCGGACTGCAATCGTGTGTGCAATTTGATTTTCGATGAGGATGTTTTAAAAAAGAACCTGACTTATGATCCTGCACACGACATTGTCCATGGATTTACGGATGACGGTATTGAACGGTGTTGCAGATGGAGCTTTGCTTGTTGTGCTTTCTGGAGTTTCCAGGATGTGGGTTCAGCCCCTTGCATACACTGTTGGGCACACTTCAACACCGTCTTCTGTTATTCGCAGTCTCCTCATCTCTCTCATTCGAGAGGTTAAGACTGTTGGCTTCGCAGTGAAGACTGTGGTCTGTGATCAGGGGGCTTCAAACGTAAGGTTGGTCAACCAACGTGGTGTGTCTGTTGAAAAGCCATTTTTTGAAGTTGACAACGAACACCTTCATCTTTGTTGTTTCTCACCTCATCAAAACAATCAGGAACAATCTCCAAGCCCACACACTTCGCATTGGAAATGAGGCCATTGAGTGCTCCCATATTGTTGAACTTTATCGTTGGACCCATGAGATGAGGTTCCGATAGGCTCCGAAACTTGCCGAAAAACACATTTTTTTAAAAACCTTACCGTAACATGAAAGTACAGCGTGCCGCACAGGTACTGAGTACCTCAGTCTGTCTTGCAATCCTATCCTTTGTTTATGCCAAGGAGCTTCCTGAGGCAGCCATGGCCACAGCCTATTTCTGCTATAGGATAACACAGACGTTTTGATTGTCTAAATAGATCACAATTCAAGAAGACAGGGCAGAAGTTGCGCCATGCCATTTTCAAAGGAGAATCTGAGGTACTCGATTTCCTTCACCAGCAACTCGAACGGATTTTAGCATGGAAGTTCCAAAGGAGGAGGCGGCCACAAACCATCACAGGGTGGCAAGTTACTACAAAGAGTGTCCTAATGCTCTGGGATGAGCTTTCGAACAGCCATACCTTTAAGTTCTTACTTACACAACGCCTGCAGCAAGACCCACTTGAGAACATTTTTAAAGCTATACAACAAATGCTGGGGCTGCAATACAAACCCAAATCTGTATCAGTTCACGTCAGGAATAAAACACATAGGGATAAAGAAACTGTTCAAACTGTCGAACAATGGAAACGTAGAGGATGACAAGGCTGACCTCCTCAAGGAGGGTCCAATATTTTTTCACCATGAAAGTTCAATCGCAGACAATGTGGAATGTATTCCAAGTAATAACTTCCCACCACTAGAGGATATTTCTGAGCTGACATCAGACATCAGGTCTAAAATAATTGATGACTCGTCTACTTATTCCGTTGGGGGCTGTTTGATGAAGTTTTTACTTGAACAGACAACCCACAGCTGTGGCTGTTGTCAGTTGCTGAGGGATGAGTCTGACGACTTGACCAGGCCTCACCAGTACTTTCTTGTGCTTAAACCATACCACATGCCTGGAAAACTCTTTGGGAACCTAGTAGTACCATGACAGGCTGCCTTTAATTTATTTCAGCAACTAGAAAATCACATTCTAGCCGTAATAGAGAGTGTGGCGCATGTTTAAGGAGTTTGTGCTGCCTTGTACCACACACTTTCAGGTCTGGATGGTTTTAGCCTTTGCTCAGAGTGCCACAAATGGTTTTTAAAAATGTTTTGCAGAATACGCTTGTTTTGGCATGTTCAATTTGTTAACTGGAACTTGTACAAAGTTCGGTTGCGCTCTTCATTCGTTAGTTAGCAACTAGACAAGTTTAACTGTTAATAGCGTATTAACAGAGGCGGATTACCAAATCAAAAACAAAAAGTGCTTCTTAATTGAGCGCTGCAGCTTGCACTCCAAACATTTTTTTCTCTTATTTCCTGCAAATGCGTATCACGGCCCCCTTGCAAAAGTATTTTCTCACTTTATACAAAATTTCTATAGAATATAGTGTATAGAGGCTATAGATATTTGAAAGAAAATATTGCTGCGAGGTTGATATTTGGGCTAGTTGGTAGGAGTTCATGATAAAATAGAAAGCGCGCAAAAAACAAGGACGAAAAAAGAGAGGACACGTATCTTCTCGTATCTTCTTTTTTTTTCGGTCTTGTTTTTACAGGCTTTTTATTTTATCATGAAAGAAAATATATCCACCTTTGTATCCACTGTCTCTATGTTTTAGCCGCTTTTTTAAGTCATACTTCCTTTCTGATCAAATGTATTTCGGGGAATACTTAGGGATGTTCAACCTTCTCAGATTTTGAATAGAGTTGTCATTGTTTCGTAATGGCTTGCCCGCAGTAATTTTCAAGCTATGCCAATTCGTGTCTTTTATATTAGTCGGAAATAGGGACTTTGTATTCTTCCGGTGTGTGCTTCGCACTCTTATTATACCTTATGGCTGGTAATGATAGCGATGTCTTATTTATTTTCGCATTTACATCCCGTGCCCGAGTCGGCGTGAAAGCGAATGGATCATTCAGCATGTTCCACGTAGAACGTATTTCTTAACTTGGCTCCGCAGGAATCTATTACGAAGTGTACAATATGTCGACCTGCTTCATATTTATTTTTGTGAGTATCTGTTTCTTATAAAACATACATTGCGTCTGAGATAAATGATGTATATATGAATGTGGTCCAATAAAATGTTTTCTACCACTTACTGTTGTTGACCCCAAAATGCTCCCCCAGCCAGGAGTCACTGTGGGGATTGTGTAAGTTAAATGTTTCACAGTAAAAACAGAAACAAAAAGAAAAATACACCTCTATTTTGCAGAGTTAGAAGAAATTTTGCTTGACACATTTTGCACAAATTATATCCTAAAACTTGAAATTAAACTGCGTCAACATGAAAACAAAAAAGAACAGCGGCTCCGGTAGCCGAGGAGCTCCCGAGAACCGAGCTAGGCGAGGAGGAACGGCAGGGATAAAGAAAGAAGGAAAAGGGTACCGGAGAACCAGAGCACAAACCCCCAAACCGAAACCGAAACTAACCTGACCGGAACCAAAACCAGATTATGCTTCATACCGCCCGCTAGGAGCGTCAGCTCTGACTGGTCTATCTGGGCCGCTGGGGCCTATGGCAGTGTCCGCTCTTTACCTTGTGTATATTACTCTATGGGCCTCTCGTCTGGGCGGGACGAGCGACAACGGCTGCCTGGTTTCTTGAGCGCGGGACTCTGAATGCCGCCGCTAGCCGGTGACCTGCCTGGAGCCGCGGGCCCCCATGGAAGACGACTGCCTGGCTTCTGGACCGCGGGGCTTGGATTGCCGCCGGAAGCTGGTGACCTTCCCGGAGCCCCTGGATGACAGTGCCGCGTCGAAACCAACGCGGCCACTTGCCCGGAACCACAGCTTCCCATGGACGACGTTTGCACGCCTCCAGACCGTCGGGAAGCCGACCCATAACGACGTTTGCGCGCTGCCCCGCGGACTGCCCGGACATTGACGTGAGGCTTGCCTCGTAAAGATTATAATGCAATTAAATGCAAAGGTAATGGAGAGGTCCTGGGTTCGATACCCAGACCAGGCGGATTTTTTCGGTTGCGCACCAGTCACCTAGCTGTGTTTGGAGATTTGTGTTTGTCCTTTGTCCCTCTTGTACCCCTTCTCCAGGGATTATTTTCATCATTCTTGTCCAGCTCGCTTGCACCTTTTCATTTAACTGCATTATAATCATAACCTTGAATTGCAAGCTTCACCCTTGTTGGTGTTAGACTGGTGGCAGCTGATAAAACCCGTTTGCTTTACTGACGTCTAACCCCTGGTTAGCTCAGTTGGTAGAGCGCTCCACCTGTAATGGAGAGGTCCCGGGTTCGATACCCCGGACCAGGCGGATTTTTTCGGTTGCGCACCAGTCACCTAGCTGTGTTTGGAGATTTGTGTTTGTCCTTTTGTCCCTCTTGTTCCCCTTCTCCATGGATTATTTTCATCATTCTTGCCTCGTAAACATTGTTGGGTTAATAAGCAGTTAACCTAGAGCGTGTGTCGTGTCCACCCGAGGAAGGGGCGTTAAAGAACCGCCCACAATGGCGCAAAACGTGTTTCTTCTCGAGTGGACAGCTTGCACTGCTTGGTGGGCTGCTGTTTTTAGAAGAAAATTTTCGCGCTGTTCAGATCAACGTCGCGCTCGTATTTTTTTCTTCATGTTTTGGGGCCTATTTCTTGTACTTTGATTATGGTACGCACTTGATGCTTCCTTTTTGTTTTTGTCTTTGTGTTGCATGTTTCCGGGAGACTGCTAGACACATTCTAATCAGCTCGCTTGCTGACTAGGCGTATTTTTAGGGATATGAGTGATCTTTCTTTGTTCGCTGTCATTGCACCGTTTGCGTTTCGCTTTCGCTCAAACCTGGCTTGTCCCGAATCTCGCAACAATACTCCTTAGTCATGCAGTGTTCGTGTTTGGTCTGGGGGAGAGGGAGAGCAGGTTCAACTTCGCCTATACTTCGTTTCAGCTTCGGTCCGAGCGCGGCCGATGTTATGAGCCGAAGGGCCAATCAAACAGCGAAAGAGGCACAACGTCTTGGCGTGCTCTCTGCAGTTGATAGGACCAGCCGGTATTCGCCGTATCTCTGAGCGTGCTCCTCCGCCGGCTGGTCCTATCAAGCGCAGGAGCACGCCATGACGCTGCGCTGTTTGCGCTGTTTGATTGGCCCTTCGGCGCACAACATCCGCCGCGCTCGGACCGAAGCTGAAACGAAGTATAGTGTCTCCTTTGTGGGGACGTTTGTTTTTGCTGTTGATTGCTCATCGCGAGTGGCTGTTGGTCTGGGTTGCGTTCTTTGCTCCGCTCTTCGCCGGTGACGGCACTTGCAGCAAGACTTCGGTTATTGCAGTATCTGATTCGGTTGGGAGAGGGGGAGGGGAGCGTGGTTGCGTACCGGACCGCCGGTACGTCGCGTGGTGCGGTTAGATAGCGACAGCTTCCGCAGTGAGTCATGCGGACCCACTATGGAACGCCTGCGCCAGTGTTGGGTTTCATCGTATGTACGGTCAGCCCAGGAGCTGTTTGGAATGCTGTTGTGCTCATGCCCGACTAGTTCAGTCGCTCGCGGGAAGACGTTTCTCTTTAGTGTCGAGTGGTTATTTTGAATGGTGTCGAGACCTCGGTTTCCGGGTCTCGTGTATTAAGAGGAGGGAGTAGTGTGGGAACCCATCGTGTTCCTTACCACCGCATCGTTCGCTGCTGACATGCCATGTGGCGATAAGATCGAAGGGGCGTCGCCGAAGTGGACAATCTCGTGCCCACAGCGGCGCTGCCTGAGAATGACGAGGCTACAAAAGGGACGAAGAGACGACGGTTACGGCTCTCGTCTGCGCGGGACGAACGACAACGGCTGCCTGGCTTCTGGACCGCGGCGCTTGGATTGCCGCCGCTGTTCGGCGACTTGCCGACAGCTGCGGCCCCTCATGGAAGACGACTGCCTGGCTTCTGGACCGCGGGGCTTCGATTGCCGCCGCAAGCCGGTGACCTTCTCGGAGCCCCTGGATGACGGTGTCCGTCGAAACCAACGCGGCCACTTGTTCGGAACCACAGCTTCCCATGGACGATGTTTGCGCGCCTCTAGGCCATCGGGAAGCCGACCCACGACGTTTGCGCGCTGCCCGCCGACTGCCCGGACATTGACGTGAGGCTTGCCTCGTAAACATTATGTTGGGTTAATAGAACGTGTGTCGTGTCCACCCGAGGAAGGGGCGTTAAAGAACCGCCCACACCACAAAGCGTGTGGTTCTTCCGTTTTTCACCAGATTCAGCACATTCTTAGATCCATTGGGACCAGGTATGGTGTTAATACTGTGTTCAGCAATGATTACAGACTGAGTCAAAAGACTCCGTTTGCTTCCGCCAGAGCTGATTGCACTAAGAAACATTAGGAAATAGAAGTCAGTTGCGTGTCGGGAGTAGTGTACTGGATCCCGTTTGATTGCGGATTAATGCCAGATAGGACGAACCAAGCGCTGTATAAACGATCGCCTCACCAAACTCAAACGTCGTGTCAAAAACAAATATCTGTATTCGGTAGTTAGTGTCAAAACATGTACTTGAATGCAATAATTGTCTACCTAACTGGGGCTCAACCACAGTAGTCCTCGCAGAAAAAGATGACCGGAAACGTTTGATAAAAGAATCTATAAGAATCATGAACCATGGGAATGCCGGAAATAAGCCGTCCCTGAGAAGGTTCCTACAAATGTGATATGCCTTGGCGCGTTAGGTCAAGTGTTTCGTTGCGGCCTAGGAGGTTCTGTTGCTCTTTCTTGCCCGAGTTCAAGTTTTATCAAGATTAGTTCGCTTTTTGTTTGGTACTTGGTCGTTTCGTTCGTTGCTTCATTTCTTTTCTAGAGTTCCGGCTTTCGCCAGAAAAATTGTACGTTTTGAGTGATTCTTTAAACGTCTTTTTTGGGGGGATTTTTTGGGGGCACTGTCGGTGTGAACACTGTTAGAATTTTTTTTTGCGTGTTGCATCAACAAGGTTGCTGCTTCCTAGTTCTATTGTAAATGTTGCGTTGTTGTACTGCTTGTGGCATGGGTTTCCCCATCTCTCTTTTTCTCTCGCTCTCCCTCCTTCTCTCGTCTCTAGCGTTTTGTGTAGGATTTAATGCCTATAAAAGCCCTTTCGTTGTCGAATAAATTTCAGCTGCGTTTAAGGCCTTGTGTGTCTTCATCCCTTCTGTTCCCAGTCTCGGCTTCCCAGCCTGGGGGTTTTAGTCAAAAATAACGAGTTTCAGTTTGAGTTTGGGTTGAAACGCCTTGACAGGCACAATTAGGGTTTGCCCGTCCCCAAGATCACCAAAACCATGCTGAGCCCCCTGAGCACTGGTGTAGACAGGAAAAAGAAAATTATGAAGCTTAGCCTCCCCCTCCCTAAAAAATCATTTCGACTTTATTGGCCTGTATCTTTAAAGTTTATAGTAGCGTCCCTGGCAAGCACAATTGAATATCTTTAAGGCTCGTTTTCTTTTGCGTGTTATTACGCTCCTCTAAGTTGCCCAACGACGCTAAAAAAAGCAGCTGAAAGGAAGGCACTCTCAGCGTTTCCATAAAACGATAAGTCCGCGATAAATATTTCCTTCTTTATTGATTTTTTTTTCAAGAATTCTCTTAACGCGCATAGACAGACGCTGACTGACGCTTGTATTAGAGTCCCACATCGTGCATTAAATGAACGCTTAAGCGCCGCCTTTCTGGATTGCGTCTTCCGGACGCTACCGTCAGAATAGCATGGTCGCTTCTTGAGGATGCGCTCGATCAAACTGGCCGAAAGAAACAGGCCAATAATATACACATGCACCTTGACAGCACCCCTCCGCTTTACCCCCCTCCCCAGTACCCCACGTCATGGACGTCCTATTACACCTCAGCTTACTCGCTCACCCCCCCCCCCAAAAAAAAAAAAAATCCTGGACCGGCTTGCTAGGAGTTCATCTCAGCTGTGACTAAGTCAATGTAAGCACACCAAAGGCTGGGGTGCACGAGCGCCTTGAGTCTCGCTTAGCTCGTGCGCTGGTTTTCGCAGTGCCAAAGCCTCCTTTATACTGACAAAGCCTGGCAGATCGCCACGAGAATCGGCTGCCGAAATTGAAGAGGTAGAGCGGCAGACAACGGATGAGGGAGAGTCACGTGACGGGCGCCCCGCTGCGGCGAGACACCGAAACACAGTTCTTCCGAGCGATGGAATGTCCGCTCGCGCTCTTCGCGTTATTCGCGCCACCGCTTTTTTTTGTCAGGGTTTTCACCACTGAAAAAGCTGCTTGCTGACGTCCAGGTTCGCCAAGAAATGCTCTGTGCTACCAGATCCTCGCGCTCCAAATCTGCGACCGGACACTCTATGGCTCCATTCGTCGATCTGCCAGGCTTTGTGAGTATAGAGGAGGCTGTGGCAGTGCTTTTTTTCCAACAGTCTCAGCTGAGACGCAGTTTCTAGCAAGCCGGCCCTGGCTACGCCACTGCCCCCGGGCCCCACCGGATGGGCTTAGCCCGGCGTCCGGTGTGGTGATGCGTCACATCTCCAAACGGAGCTAAACACTGGGGTGGAGTCCCCGAAAAACTCACTGGGGCAACCGCGAAAACTTTCTGGAACGAGGTGCTATTCAAGGTGCGAGTGATAATTGTCAGAAAATGGCAAAAGGGTGATTTTTTTAAACTAAATAGCAGCTGTTGTTGTGTAGATCAAGCGTGCGAGCGCTCCCTTTTCAGAGGAAAGGTGCGCATGCGCAGTTCGGTCGCAAGTGAATGGTGGATTGAATGTACACGTACGTTCGGAGAACAGCGGTTGAGCACCTCAGCCAGAACACGCCGTGTTCTGGATTCCATACAAACGTTCACCATAATGTAAGCTTGTGAGTTTTCTAACGCGTGAATAAATGTAAGTTGTGTATTTGGTTTACGACCAAGAAAAGGGACATTAAAGACAAACAGACAAGACAGGCTTTGTACCCAAGTGCCCATCCACCCACTGCAGCGCGCACAAGACGTTCCACGTACCCCACTGCGGCTGCGTCCCGGATACAACCTTCACTATTTCTGTGTATGGGTGCTCGACACGTATCATAAAATTCGAGAACTTTTTGCGGGTTTGTTTGAAGAGCGTAGTCGGGGAGCGCGATTTTCCTTTAGCGTGTTAACGCCTTTGTATTGCATTGTTTTCTGCCAAAACACGAGCATACCCTTAATACAGACGGTCATACACGAAGGATATGTCTTTTTGTCGACGCCCTCGATGATTTTGGGGAGCGTTTGCAGTAGTATTTATATATTTTGTTACGGTGTTTCTCCCCTGGTTACTTCTTGGGGAGGTGAAGGGCGCGTTAAGAAATTGGCTCTCTGCATCTTGGTCTTCCATCAATCATGCGCTGAAAAGATATATGCGCCCTGTGCGTGGTGCCGGCTCGGGTCAAGCAAAATGTTATAAGCGTCGACGGCGTGATGCATTAAATTCCATTAGAAATGTAATATTCACTGACAGTTTTCTCTAGAGGTTTTTTTATCGGTTTTCTGCCTTGCTTACCTATTCAATTTGTTTCCTCTTTTGTTCTATTGGAGGTGTTATGCTGACGCCTAGAACGCTGTTTTCGTTGCCATGTTTTTGTTTTTTCTCAAGTTCCAATGTTCGTGTCATGATAGTTATAAGTCAGCCAGCCTAAGACAGAACTGCCAAAAATAAACAGTATTTCAGTGATGTAAAAGTTACGCCAAAAGCTAAAAAAATATTGTATTTTGGTTTTGTTGAGGATGCATGCATCGTTTTATTACCTTTCATTCTTAATTTAAGTTTATTCAAGTAAAGCTTCCGAATCAAATCGCACCCTTACAGAAAGTTTAACCTCGTTGATGTATTGAATTTAGACGTGACGCATTCTGAAGAGCAAAAACTTCTATAAAAATTAATTTATCTCTACTCGAACGAAAGCCTTAAGCCTCGGTATGTGAGGCTTCACCATTCACGCCCATCTGGTGCTTCTTTGTACAGATTAAAGTCGTTTCTGCGGCGAGCTCAAATGCGGACATACATTTTTGGTTTTCCTTAAAGAATAAGAATATATATATATATATATATATATATATATATTTTGTACTGCAATTTAGTACAACGGGATAGAAACGTCTCTTACCTAAGCTGCAAAGGTTCTTCGCGCACAGAACAATTTACAGTACCGCGTTTAGTTCTCGTCACAGAATCCTCGCATGAAATTGAATTTGCAATATAATTAATTAAGCTGCTTTCGAACTAAAAAAAATGTAAATGCTGAAGCAGCACATTACCTGAAGGTTCAGTCTTTAAAGTAATTTTTATCCTGGTGTTTTTTTATTTGTTTATTTATTGATGCTGAGTGTTTGGTGATTCATTTTTTCATCAAAAAGAAAGAAATGAAAAGGTTTAATTAAAAAAAATTGAAAGCCGTTTACAACCCCTGTAACGCCGAATTAGAGCGCAGCTCTTGAGGTGGAAAGGAAGGCACGGGGGGGGGGGTCACGTAACCTGGGGGGAGGGTGGCGCGTGACCTCCGGGGGTAACGTGACCTCGGGGGTCAGGTGACCTCGAGGGAGGTTACATGGCCGGGGGGTCACGTGACTTCTGGGGTCACGTGACCAGGGGGTTGTTGTATCTAGGAGACCTGGCTGGTCGTGGCCGCCTCGTCTGATGATCAGGACTTACGGGCTTGGGCTACCTCGCGTGGGTCATGGCGTAGTCCAAAGCTGGGACCCGCCGGTGAAGGAAACGACGTCTCTCTCAGTCGGGCTCAGAACAAGACTGCTTCGTGTTTCTCTTTATCTGGTATTCCATGCACAGGATGGGCGGCTCATATCACGAGCTCGCCGCCCACATACGCGATACGGTAAATTTTAATCACAACATTCTTCCCTCCTTAGAAAAGAAGAAAGACGAAATGATAATAAAAAAAACATACGCAGACATCCTGTCTCCCTCCTCACTACTTGCTACAAATGTACACATTTTCTTCCCTCCTTAATAAGTGTACAAAGAGGAAAGACAAGAAACAAACACAAACCCCCTTGAAAGAGGAAATAACAACACCCCGATTACAATCACAAAATACAACGGCGGACCAAAAGATCGCTCTCCACATACTTAATAAAAAAAATTACGCTCACCAAGCACTGTCATAGTTCGTTGTCCATTGCCAAAATAGTTCAATACGTCCTGAGCAAAAATCATGTCACGTATAGTATACATAACGAAAACAAAAATACACACGTCTCTGATGTTAGTCTAAAAGTTCATTTTAGGTTAGGGCTTGACTCACACAAAAGCAAAACGTAATCTTTCAAACGTTCTGGCAACCGCTTGGTTCGGGTTGGGCGACGCTGAGGCACTGGAGTAGCAGAGTCTTGTCCAGAAAACCCTGGCTGAGGCGTAGATTGTCGGCTTGTCAGTGGCTGACCAAGCTGAAGAAACGCCTCGGACGCCACCTCCACGTCGCTCGATGCCGAAGTGCAGTGTGGTAGCGACACATCAGGAATCGCAGTCTCCGTGCGACTCGACGCCGGACTGAAGGGAGGCGTGACTATGGGAGTTGCGGCCTCGGAGATGTCCTGGGGAACTGGACACGGGACTGACTCTGGCCCAGGAGCGCCCTTTGTACTCGGTTCTGAATCATCTGGAGCAGCATGCTCGGGACCGGGAGGATCTGGTACCATGGAGGTCGGTCTTCGGGGACCTGTTACTGCAGGCTCGGGTACAGGAGATGGAAATATTCCAGGAATGTTTACTGGAACTGGGGTAGGAATCACAGGAAAGAGCTCGTCTTCTTTAGACCACGACGACCTGGCCTTTTGAGGATGCAACGTTGAACGTGTTAATTTTTCTGCGTTCCAAGTTGTCCCATCGTCCAACTTATAGGTTGCCGGACCAACTTGCTGGTGAATCCTTTGTGGCGATGAGTACTTCATTTGAAGTTTTCCTTTGTGTCTTGGCTTAAAGACCTTCACTGTGTGTCCAGGGGCAAAAGATGGTTGTTTCACGGCACGCCGTGAGTCAGAATACTTTTTCATCTTCTCCTGGTAGTTCTTAACCAACGTAGGAAGCTGTTGTTGAACTGTGGTTCTATGATGACGAGGTTCGGGAGTTGCTCGACCTGTGAGATGCAGGCGTGTACGGTGATTTCGACCGTGCAAAAGAGAACGCAGGAGTTTCTCCTGTAGCAGCATGGCGAGTGTTACGGTAGACACCCAAATACTCAACGACGGCGTCGTGTAGACGACGATGTTGTACCAAAGCTAGCTGAACGATTGACTTCAGAACGCGGTTAAATCTTTCTACCTGCCCATTCGCCTGAGGGTGGTAGAGGGACGACTTCACATGCCTTATGCCATGAGTTTTCAAGAACTCTGCAAACTCCCTTGAGGTAAACTGTGGACCATTGTCCGTGGTGATTTCTTCCGGAAGTCCCTCCCGCGCGAAGATGGACCGCAGGAAATCAATCACCGAAGCAGTTGTTACGCTCTGAACCGCAGCCACCTCCGGCCACTTGCTGTGGTAGTCAATCAAAGTTATAAAAAAAACGTTCGTTAGGCGGAGCACGTTCGAAAGGGCCAACGATGTCCATTCCCAACTTCGTCCATGGACGAGAGGGAAACTCGACAGGCTGCAGGGGTGCAGGGGATGCCTTGGCAGGCTTGTCCGTCGCTTGACAAACTGTACAATTCTGGACAAATTGTTTGATGTGTTGATTGATGTGAGGCCACCAGTAGAGGTCCTTGATGAGGCTCGTGGTCCTCGTTATCCCTTGGTGAGTTTCATGGCCAATCTCGATGACGTGGTCTCGCAAGCTAGAAGGAACGACAATCCTTTCTCCTTGGAACAAAAGTCCGTCGATCTCTGAGAGCTGATCACGAACAACGTAGAACTGCTTGAATTCCGAAGGCAACTGGTTTTCAGAGGGCCATGTAGAGGAGATATAGGTCATGACCCTTGAGAGCACCGGATCTCTTGACGTAGCCTCTTGGAAATCCTTCTGGTTGAGGGAGGCACAAACAATCGAAACAACCTCTTCCTTGAACGTCGTGCCATCTTCAGTGTCGGACACAGGTAGGCGAGAGAGAGCGTCTGCGATGAGGTTGTCACTGCCCTTACGATACTCCATGAGAAAATTGTAGTTGAAAAGCCTCGCCGTCCATCGGCTGATACGGTGTGGACGGACTCCTGTCCCTTGAGTAGACATTAGGGCTACAAGAGCTTGGTGGTCGGTGCGGATGGTGAATTGTCGACCCCAGAGGTATACGTGCCATTTTTCGCAAGCCCATAGGATGGCGAGAGCTTCTTTTTCGCCCGTTGAGTACTTGCGCTCTGTCTCAGTGAGAGAACGAGACGCAAACGCGACAGTCTTCAGATGTTGTCCATGCTGTTGCTGAAGAACAGCTCCCAAGCCGTAGTTTGAAGCGTCGGTTGAAACGACAACCGGAAGTGTGGTGTCGAACATTGACAAAATGGGTGCTTGTCGCAGGCAGGTCTTAACCTTCTGGAAGCTGGCCTCCACATCTGAGGACCAGAGAAACGAAACGCCTTTGCGCAAGAGACGGCGCATAGGTTCAACAACCGTCGCACAGTTGGGAATAAACTTACTGTAGTATTCCACCAAGCCAAGAAATGCCTTCAACTGGGGCGGTTCGGTTGGTACGGGAAAATTCAACACCGCGTCAATCTTGGACGGAAGGGGCGCTACGCCTTCCGCTGACAGACGATGGCCAAGAAAGGAAAGCTCAGAAACCTTGAAGACGGCCTTCTTGTTGAGCTTCATTCCTGCTTTCATGATGCTCTTGAGGACTTCACGCAAATTGTCGTCGTGCTCTTGTGGCGATGACCCGTACACTATGACGTCGTCCAAGTAAAATTGAACGCCCCTACAGTCCCTGAGGATGTTTGACATAATTTGTTGAAATGCAGCTGGTGCGGATGCCAGGCCGAAGCAAACTCGTTTGAAACGGAACAGGCCTTCATGCGTTATAAACGCTGTGAGATCCCGACATTTTGGGTCAAGCCGCACCTGATGATATGCGGATGCAAGATCAAGCTTCGAAAAATGCGACGCTCCTTTGAGCGAGCTCAAAAGTTCATCAATGTGAGGGAGTGGAAATGCGTCTATGACGATCGCGCGATTGGGCGCTCGCAAATCAACACACATCCGGATGTCACCGTCCTTCTTCTTCACAACAACTATGGGGAAACCCATTCGGACGCGTTGATGCGCTCGATAACTCCCTGTCACTCTAGCTTCTGAATCACGGCAGTGACCGACTCACGTAACATGATTGGCAATCGACGGAGCTTCGCTTGAACCGGTGGAATATGGTGACGAACAGTGACTGTATGTGTCTGATTTTTTACCAAACCCAACTCAGGGGAAAACAGTTCTTCGAACTCCTCAAAACCGGGAGGAAGTTTTGAAAAGTCCTTCACCGACGAAGACTCTGGATCCGGTGGTGATGTACAGGATGTCGGCGGATCTTTTGTGGACGCAAACTGGTTGCCGTGAGAGCCAGACGCACGTGCAGCTGTAGACAGTGTGTTAGAGGCATTGGACGAACTGGGCGGAGAAGAGGCAGCCGCTGCGCATGGTGTCTTCGAAACTCCGGGGTTTAGATGTCCGGAAGTAGCTGCATCGATATGAAAACATTTTAGCTGAACGCCCGACAAAATGAGCTTGAGCTCATGCACAGCATCAGTGCCGAGTAAGGACCGACCTTTGCGAACAACATAAAAAAGAATAGTTGCGAAACGATTCTTAAAAATGACATTGGCATGAAAACAGCCCAAAACCGAAATTGACCCTTGAAGGTAGTGCACCAAAGTGCGCGTTGGCTTCATCAGTTGAATTTGTCCATCTCCGTTGATGCGGTTAAAATGGGCGTCAGAAAGAATGGACACCTCTGATCCGGTATCGATGAGCAATGCGATCGGGAAGCCATTCACCTGAACGTCGGCGATGAAGTTGCGACGTCTGCGGTTGAACTGTTGCTCCAGAAGTGTATCGGGTGATTCCACGGTGTAGACACTCGGTCGCAGTTCATCGTCATTGTCTTCGTCCGGGTAGGTGACGATGCCGTGAATGGGAGCCCTGACTTGGCTGGCACCGGAACCTGGGCGCCGTCGACCGACGCCTCGACGCGATGGGACGGCCAGCTGACGACGATCACTGACGGAAGACGGCGGACAACTCCGACACACATTGGCGAAATGTCCAAGTTTCCCACATGAAAAGCACGCGGCCCTCGAAGCAGGGCACTGCTCTCGGGGATGTGGCCGGCGACCGCAGAAGGAGCATGGCGCAACCTCGTGCAGAAAGGCGCGCGCTCCCGGAGGGCCGTCACGCGGTGATCGCCGCTCAAACGTACGGGTGAGCACTCGTGACTCATGTCGACGAGGGAAGGAACCATCAGAGGCAGACGAAGTGGAAAAATGCCGCCTATTACCATCTTGTCTAGGGGAAGCAGAAATTCTCTCAACGGCTGTAGCGGCCTGTGACGCATTGGGGCGCATGTCAGAATAAAGACGACGGTATAGGTCACAATCACGAGAAGTGTTTTCGAATTGCTGCGCTATGGAGACAGCACGGTCGAGGCTAGGTGCGTTAGCTCCTACAGCCTCACGGATCAAGCGATCCCGCACCTCCGTCGACTGAATTCCGGCCAAGAACATTTCCGCTATGCGGCTATCCAGCGACTCCCCAAAATCGCAAAATGATCCAAGGTGCCTTAATGCGCCGAGATACTCCAAAACGCTCTCACCCGGAGCTTGGTGTCTTGTCATAAACTTCATTCTCTCGACGACAACATTCGTGGATGCACCGAAGTGCCGATCTAAAGATGTTAAAAGAACATCAAACTCTGTAACAGTCGCACTCACGGCGGCACCTGCCAAGTTGAAAGCGGAAACTATGCGCTGACCTTCCTGACCGAGCATACTCAAAAGAATTGCGCGTTTTCTTTTTGGAGTGAACTCGTCAGCCTCGATCACGTCGAGATAATTCAAAAATGAGGCTTTCCAAGTCAGCCAAGGTTGAACTGGGGCGCCCGGCGTCGGGAGAAATGGCGGTGGAGCCGTAGACCAAGCTGCCGCCATTTTGCCTGAAGGTTCGAACATCGGAAGCAAGGCGCAAGAAATGACTAGTGGACCTTACGACTGTAGGTCGAAAACGAAGAAAACGACGCAAAGCGATAGCTTGAAAACTAAACTTGAAGGTACTGTTGCCGATACGGTCCAGTGTGGGCCACCACCCATCCGCGGCGCGGAGTCTGTTCTTCCCGAAGATAAAACTACTATCCCATCCTCGTCGCCAAAATGTTGTATCTAGGAGACCTGGCTGGTCGTGGCCGCCTCGTCTGATGATCAGGACTTACGGGCTTGGGCTACCTCGCGTGGGTCATGGCGTAGTCCAAAGCTGGGACCCGCCGGTGAAGGAAACGACGTCTCTCTCAGTCGGGCTCAGAACAAGACTGCTTCGTCTTTCTCTTTATCTGGTATCCCATGCACAGGATGGGCGGCTCATATCACGAGCTCGCCGCCCACATACGCGATACGGTAAATTTTAATCACAACAGGGGTCACGTGACTTCAGAGGTCACGTGACCTGAAGGTCACGTGACCTCGGGGAGGGGGTCACGTGGCCTGGGGGTCACGTGACCTGGGGTGCACGTGCAGTCTGACCCGCCGACGGCGACGCGACGCCGCTCAAGCCGGAAACGGGCGCCTAACACTGCGCTCTAAAAGTGAATGTCAGAAGAAGCAAGAAAATCCTGCCTCAGCTGACCAACTGGAGATTCGGTCAGAGAAATGATTCGGACATACTGGAAATGTACAGTCAGAGGCAATTTGACCTGCGACAACGTGAACGCTGGCGGAGCAGGCAAAATGCCGCATGGGGCGCAGCGGTCGCCGCGGCGTTCTGGGAACGAGACTCGGCGGACTGGTCCACTCTGTAGAAGCGGGGGGGGGGGGGGTGATTAAGACGGAAGGGAGACATGACGAAGGGCCGGCTATGCGGCGCGGCATTTCGAAGCGGTTAGCAAAATACGCCGACTTATATTTTTTAAGTATTTTTATTGTTCCCTTGGCAAGGCTATCTCGGTTTGCTTCCGTTCTGGCGCTCATATCTTAGCATGAGTTTGTAAAGCCGTCGGGCATTACTATCAGTTCTTTCGCACGTAATGATTCCAACTTGATCTCAGTTTACGGTTCGCGGTTCAGTCTAACAAATATATAACTAAAAGTAAACGTATACCTTTTCCTCACATATCTGTAAAAATGTTATGCCACATTTACAGCCCACATGTTCATTGTTTTGTTTCAGAAATATATAAAAAAATTTTGCAAACACATGAAAAGTAAGCGTCAAATTTCTGTCAAGTGCTGGCCGATGGGTTTATCACAAGTTATCGCGAAGTCGCGAAGACTGCTTAAGTTTGTTAGTTTTTATTCGGGTGTTGGAAGCATGGGATATACTTTTATCTTTGTTTTAGCCCGACTTATAAGATAAGCTGATCTTGAGGCGACTCACAGACGTTGCCGTAATGTCACGGGTGCCACTAGAAGATAGAATTAGTATATGTGCCCTGTCTCGGGACGGACAAAGTCAAAGAACTATAGCTTCTAGATTTGGATATGCACTGAACACTGTAAATCGCATCGTGCGAGCGTATAGGAATGAAGGGCGTATAGCTGATGCGGCGCACAGGCGAAGACCCCGTTCAACGACTCGTCAGGAGGACGAGCGGATTGCTAGTGCAGCTTTTGACCAGCCAAGTATAACAGCAGCAAAAATACGAGGGCAGTTGGGCCTTCAAGTTTCGCTCCGAACCATCAGGCGGCGGCTTCACGACGCAGGGCTTCGGAGTCGTATTGCATGTCAAAAACCGCTCCTGACTTCACGCCACAAGGAGCAAAGACTTGCATTCGCAGAGGCCCACCGGGACTGGGATGCCAGCGACTGGGCCTCAGTCATCTTCACAGACGAGTCTACGTTCACGTCTGAATGGGACCAGCAGAAACGTGTGTGGCGTCCTACTTGCAAACGGTGAGACCAAAAACCACATACTGAACTTCTCTTGGCCTTCTCTCTTCTAGTTGAGTGAATAGGTGTTGTTTTATTTTTATACAGGTATGACCCTCACTACGTGCAAGAAGTGGCAACGAGCGGTCGTTGTTCGGTCAGCGTATGGGGGGCCATAACTGCGCAAGGACTGGGTCCACTCATGCGAATCGACGGAAGGCTGACGTCGGAGAAATACTGTGACATACTCTGTTATACCTTGCTTCCTTTCGCCTTGGATGGTCAGTTCTCCGACGGCTGCTTTATCTTGCAACAAGATAACAGTCCGATTCACACGGCTGGCCGGGTGCAGAGCCTGCTCGACGGCTTAGGTGTAAGGCAATTGACATGGCCAGCAAGGTCGCCGGATCTAAATGTCATCGAGAACATATGGGGACTAATGAAACGGAATCTCTTGACGCGGGACCTTCATCAGGCTTCTTCAGAAGTCCTTTGGGAAGCAGTCGAACAAGAATGGACCAACCTCCAGTCCATCCCGAGCCTCACCAGCAACCTCTATGAGTCCATACCCAGGCGCCTTCGAGAGGTGATAAGCACTGAGGGAGCGGGAGTGCGCGGTTAGTAGTGTCGGATGCCCACGTTTTTTTTTTTCTTTTAGCTTACTGGAAATAACTTCTGGCTAGATGTGATTAGGAATCGCATTATTCTTTCAATAGATTCTAAGACGAATCAATTACTTTTCGTGGTATGAGGAAATAAAGACTACGCTGAAGACAATGTTTCTGTTCTTGCAGCCGCAAAATTCCCGAGCACACGCACACAGAATCAGACACAGAAAAAACTATCCTTATGCAGTCGTTTTTTACCTTGGCCGTTCACAGTATTATTAGGAAAACTTCCATGCTACCATATATTGAGTGCACGCCTATAAATGAACTATTAGTCATTCTTAACTTACTTTCCATGATCAAAATGAAACAGCGGAGCGTTTGACCCCTTGAGGAACTACAGTCAAAATTTACAAAGAGAAGGCGAAAGATAAAACGCAGGAAAAATATTGTGCAAAAAAGAGCTTATCTGATATGATAGAAGGCCATTCTAGCGCGAGGGGCATTTGTTTTGACTCGACCTCCCCCGGCAGCGAAACGTGGACTGCTCCCGTAGCCTCTTCCCCAGCGCGAAAAAGCGAACGCAGCGCTGCATACGGCAATTGTTCCCCGTGGCCGCTCGCTCCGTTGTCGCAGGTCAAATTGCCTCTGACTGTACATATATTGGTCAGATTATAGTAGGGGAATTAGCTCTTGAAGGGTCTGTTTTGTTCTGGAAGGCGGTGGCAGAGCATCCTTGTCAGCAAGGTTTCCTTCAGGAGTCTCAGCGAATCGCGATAAATGGCTTACCTGTCAAGCTATTTAGGTTCTGTATGCGCGCGCAGGGTTAAGCAGTATCACGGTAGAAATATTTCGCAACAGTACCGGGTATAATTGAGTGAAAAAAGCAGTATTTTTCTGACCTCAAAAATAAATTGCGCATCACTGAACTCTCAGTCTCCGACAAATTGTAGCTCTAGTAATTGCAGCGAGGTCCACAAATTTCAGAAAATAGAGTTAGAAACAACCCGCGTGCCATACTTATAGTGTAAAACATGTTATGACTACGTGAGAGTCCAATATGTTGCATAGACCGTCTGAACTTGAGCAAAAATAGAATCCCGAATTTCACGCAAACCGCCCGGCAGCGTTTCATTTTTTTCTCTCTCAACTACATACTTCTAATTTTCTTGAAAGGCAGTTTTCTTCATCACAGAGATTGGGATTTCACAAATATTTTTTACAGATAATTTTGAGGACGCACACGACAAGTCTGGTCAAATTCAAGTGAAACCACCCAGATAAGGTAGCCAAAACTGTTTGGATAAAGTGGATGTACACGCAAGCCCTGCAGAAAGAATCCCACAAAAATGTCTGACTGAGCATTTTAGTTTCTGCCAGAGCTCAGTTTTCTGGGAGTGTGATCTAGCCAGGAGGAACGGGATGTCTAAATATGTTTCTTCCATTCAGGCACACAGGAAACTTCTCTGTGAGCGGGACTACCAGCGACTGGGTGCAGACGGAATGCTTGGAGCTACCAAGCAGTTCCAACGACCACAACAGCACCATCGGTGGCCCCTCCACTAGCTGTCCAGTGGCACCTGAGAAGCCCGTCCTGGAACCCGCCACTCCTGTCTCCTTGAGAAGGACCGGTGCCCAGTCCCAGAGGATTGGACGACCACAGGGATACCGCTTACAAGCAAGGCACTGAACAGAGCTTTGACGAGTAAGAATACTTTCTCCATCAGACGCAACAGGCGATGATTGAAGTAAAACACGTGCAGGTCTAGGCAGTCATAAATATAGCAGCAACAAAATAAAATTGGAGGTAATCATTTGGCTGTGCCTTAGAATACACAACCTGAATCAGCGTCAGTATAGCCCTTATAACTATGGTGCAAACCTCTATATGGACCTACTAGCACCAATTGACATGTGTAACGACACTTTTACGCGTATTATCCAAGCAGGGCTTATCAAATGTAAGTATACCAGTAGTACCAAAGGACTTAGGTGCCTCTGGTCCAATAACTTTCCCAGTTTTTTGTCCTGTAAATTTTACTGTCATGGGTGCAAATTAATACCAAGTTGGGGTAAAGCTTTCAAGAAACTGAGAGTCCTAGGGCTGAAATGTTTCAGGCCGCTTCGACATTTCTTTTAAACAATTCAAACACATA